>JAHKKF010527055.1:0-39558 GCA_019740295.1 Labeo calbasu
GTTTTTATTCGTCAACAATATTGCATTATACATTTAATTATAGTCATCGTCACAGGACCAGCATTTACGCTGCGTCTCGTCTCGTTTTCGTCACGTGATAAAGGTTTGTTGACGACGATATTTAGTCATAATTTTCGTTGACGAAAGCAACACTATCAGTGATACTTGCCTTCAGTCATAAAAAAAAAAGATGGCATTAAACAAATATCAAAAATATACTTTTTTTATTTCGTTTCTACATTCATTGACACAATGGCACAAAATCACTTTTAAGGACTTTCACATTGAATGTACCCTCCTGGTGGAATGACCTGCCCAACTCAATCCGAGTCCTTAGCCATCTTCAAGAGTCGGATAAAAACGCATCTCTTCCATCTTTATTTGACCCTCTAACTATAGCACTCTCTATTCTAATTCTATTCTTTATAAACAAAAAAAAAAAAAAAAACTTGCCCTTTTAGACTTAAATTCATTTACTTACTACTTGTTTTCTTAAAAAAAATAAACTAACAAAAAAGAAGGCCTCTAACACTAGCTTGCTTTTTCTTTTTAAGGAAAAAAAAAAAAAAAAAAAAAAAACTTGCTACGTGTACTGCGTTGGGATAACTGATTATTATTTTTATATATATATATATATATAAAAAAAACGGCACTCTTGCACTTTTGCACTCACAGATTTGTCTAATACATAGGACATAGCCCTATCCAGAAGTATTTTTGCCCTCATATTTTGTTCATGTTTATCAGCAACTGCATGCAGTGTTTATCGCCATCATATTGGTTAACTGAAAAATATCATGAAAGAAAAAAATTTCAATTGGAATTTCAGTTGGTCCATCCTTAATTGATGAACATTTCCATTGGACTTAATGATTGTCTGAGAACGAATACATGTCCATCTTCAAAATTTGATGGAGTAAATAATTATCAAATACATCCTTCAAATGGTAATAAAATGTAGTCAGATTATGATCACTTTAACATTTCAGCACCATTTGATTCTAACCCATCATTTATAGCCTTTGAAAATGGACATTTCATAATTAACAGCTAATAATGATGCTAATAATTTCTGCTTTGACATCTGCAGGCGTCAAAGGGCCAGAGAGAGACAGCAGAAGCTGCTGGCGGAGTTTGCCTCCAGGCAGAAGAGCTTCATGGAGACTGCCATGGATGTTGGTGAGCTTGAACATGAGCTGAAGTTGTTTGCTGACCTTTATGAAACACGTCTGATGAGTCTCTCCCGCGGTTAATTAGCAGATGATCAGTTTCATGTTTATTTGACTGATTTTCATTCTGACGTGTGTCTGATGTAAAAACACTACATACATTTTTAATCGTGTATGTTTTAAGTTTCCACCTTATCTTTGAGTCTGTCTGTGGCTGTTGTTCTGTATGTATCTGAGATGTGCAAAACCCAGCCCAGACGTGGGGGGCATTTATATGAGATTCGTTCTTGCATTAAAAAATAGCTAAGGAATGGATTTGAACGCAGAAGTCTCGAAACATTTTAAATATGCAGAATTTAGAATTTGGCATAATGTCTGTTTAAATAAATCAAAATAACTCATACAGAAAGTGCTATCTTGGTGTCAAATGGTAATACCGTATTACTTGGATATATTGCCTTGATTTGATTTTAAGTACATTAAGGAATCTCATTATAGCTTCACCTATGAGCAGTAATCTCTATTCAGACGAATTTGTGAAAAATTCAGTTTTTAATTATACACAATGTAGTATTCTTAACAGTTTATTCAATTACATTTTACAGTCCATTACTACAACATTTTGCAGTATATGGGACGTGGTAAACTTGCAGAAGTCCTTGAAGGCTTTCTAAACGAAGGTGACTCAAATTACCTTCGCTCTGCCCTTCACGCTCCCTCAGGCCTTTTTAGCTTTAGTGAGTGATTCTCAGGGGCTGTATTGTTGTGCTTCGGGGCCGTTCTGCTGTGAGCTGGTCACCAAGATCAAGAGAGAATACAATGACACCGTTTAAGAAATGAGTGATGACGGTTTAATATAAACCTTAATATAATATCTCAGTCAACATCATATCCTACTCGTGACCATCCATGTGCTGGCCATGGGATGGTTTTACAACAATCTCTTTCTGCATTGTATCTACTAGGGATAGATTATGAAAATTTGCCAGAACTTTAAAAAAAAAATTTGTCAAGTTTTGTTTGCACATCTACTGAAAACAACATAGAATAAAAGCTCAGTCTTGGGATTTTAAGAATAGAGATTGGTTTAACTAACTGAAGGTTTATTAAAAATGAGAAATTGGTATTGTCAGACCAGCCCTAGCATCCACACAGCTGTTAGCTGTTGTAGTTTATCCATATTATGTGTGCAAAATAGACACTGACACACATTATTGAACCACTGGAGAAGGGCCATTTTAAAAACTGTTTTGGCCGGAACCAAAAATAAATTTTCTGCCAAATACTTTCGGTTGCCAAAATACTATAGAGCAAGGCTATTTGAATAAGGATCATATCTGATCTGTTTAGAGAAAGAGGATTTGTCTTTGTTGTTCACCAGAAGTCAACAGCAAATGCTAAAGCGACATTGAGATTTGCCTGGAATATTAGCCTCAGACACCCATGCCTGATGTCCCCGCTGACATTGAGCGGTGTCTGTATTATAGATGTGTGCGTGCCTGCGATTGTCAGAAAAAAAAAAATTCTCTTGAGCTCTGATGTACAGGCTCCATTTGTTTTCCAGATTTGAATCAAAGGTCACTTTGGACATGAATATTTGCACTGGAATTCTAATGAGATAAATTGGGCCAGCATTTCGAGCATCTGTGCATATGGTAATGAATCTCAGAGCAGTACTGGACAAGGTTAAGGATAGAGAGAGTGAAAGGGCAGTGAAAACAGAGGTTCAGTTAATGCCTGATCAAAAATCAAATCAGCTCAATGCAGTCTTAAAGTAAATTCGAGAGCCCACAATATAGTCGCCAGTGATATTTCTGTCTGCATCAAGTGACTTTGAAGTTTAATTTAAACAAGAAATGCACAATTTCTGAAACTTTACATTTGCTTGCAAAACTTTTTTTGGTACTGAAAATAATAATACATGCCCTACCCTGAGCAATACACTAATTGAAATTAATCTCTTTTTATAATTTTTAGTTTTGTTTAGTAGTGCGTAGGATAATAATTCAGTGTTCTAAATCTCACACATTGTTCTAAGTTCACACATTGATTTTTATTGCTATGAAAATGTCTCCTGTGTTAATTAAGCTGTGTTTGCTGCTTAATTGCTGTGTGGTAATTGCTTTATTTGTTGGTAATCTAGTGGTCTGCTTCATTAATTTTGTTTACTGTGTAATAAGAGCTTGACTGATGTGTTGACTGGCAGACGTCTGTATTAACACTCGAGTTTGAACCATGAACCTGCTTTGTTTGTGTTTTTTTGATGAACACGTACTTCTGGATAAAAACAGGTAGATGGATTTGAACTAAATTTTGATTGAAATCAACAAAAAATAGTTTGACCATCATAATATCTGAAATTTTGGCCTGTTTTGCCGTGTAGAAATGTCATGAATTGTCCGCATATTAGGACTAGTTGTCATAGCATCTCGTAATGTTGTGTTGAGTTAGGACAGGTGTGTTGGAGGGCAGCAGTACGAGGCATGCTGCCTCAGGCAAACACTGTCACATTAACTTTCTAACACAAACCTTTCATTTCCCCATAGACTTCCCTTTTTCTGTCTGTGCCCCTTAAGCTATAAATCAATCCAAACGCATGCTGACATTTACAAAGCCTCTGTTTGCTCTAAAATTGAACATGTTCTTTAACATTTAGGAGTGATTTAGAAAAGGTAATTAATTCCCAGGAATATGTCAGTAGGGAGTAGCAGATATCAGCAGTGTTTGTGACTGTGATGGAAAACATATTACATTTTGCATTGCTCATTACAATAATTAACTAAATGCAATACGTTCCTATTTTTTTACTTGTGTCTTGACTGACAGTATACTCCAGAGTGGAAGGTGGAGTCCTGTGTGTGTGTGTGTGTGTGTGTGTGTGTGTGTTAAATAACACTGGAAGTGTTTGTTTTTTTTCCTGTGGTCAGATGTGGTTGACATATGGAGTCTGGGAAGTCACCTGTAGGAGAAATAAAAGCTAGAAATGTAAATACAGCAGATGCTGTGTTTTGATATAATCACAAACTTTTAGGCACATGAACAGTTTTAGGATATTGTGTTTAGATACTGTGTTTTTGCTCATTTCACACATGCCATACGAAAACAGGGTTCACACTACATTAGCTCTGTTGTTACTGCTTTTAATGCATGACCGCCTGAACCTCCATTAACTGTTTGTAAAATTTAACCAAGAGAGGGCAAAAAACTAATTCAGATCCACATTATATAACTAATTAGTTTTTGCCAATCTACTGCACTCATAATTCATTTTCTTTTATTGGATTTTTATACCCGTCTTCTCTCATGCTTGGCTTCTCTCTGTGCTTTGTTTTTGTGTAAAACACTGAACCCTTACAAAAAATACTATGATGCAGTGAAATGCCATGGTAATGAATGATAGCCATCAAGGTTATTATAGTTTTTTAAATTCACTTTATTTTAATATCGTTTTGAAATTTGCAATAACATTTAGTTTAGTTTTTATTAGTTTCAATAATAATTTTGTTAGTTTTAGTTTATTTTTTGTTTTGTGAGCACATTTGTATTTCGTTTTTATATAGTTTAGTTTGTTATAGTTTTAAAAATCACTTCCAGAGCGCAGACCAACGACTTAATTTAACCTTATGACGCAAAATTAAAGCATGCTGAGCTTGAATAGGTGGTAAAAGTATACAAGCAGTCAAGCATTTTTACTCCATAAATCTACACAAGTTGCACTTACATAATCATAATTAAGAGCAGTAAATGTGTGTTATAATATTTAATTTGAAAATAAATGCAATTTGTTAATTTTAAATATTTTCTTATTTAACCATAATCCTGATACTGTATCATGTCTTGCTTACTTTCCTGCAAACATTCGATTTGCAACGTTGTGCCCTGTTTGATTCATGCTGCAGCTGAAGTGAATGACAGCTTATTAGGGAGCGCTCGTTGCTCGCTTTCTGTAGCCTATATAACTTTATTTTCTACGTTTTAGAACGTATACACTGAAGAGACAATCACATTTAGGCAATAAAGCATATTTAAATGTTATTTTCATTTATGAAGACTTATAAGCGTGTTGTTCAAAACAGATTGTTCACAAGATGTAGGGAAAACTTTTATTGTTTACAGAATGGATGCGCGTTCTCATCTTTTCTCTGTTGCGCTGCTTGTCTATTTTTCTACAAAGCACCAACTTGGAATGCCTATTTCTTGGTTTAATCGCTTGTGTTACATGAGAAAATAAATAATTTTTCCTTACTGATGCAGCAGATTTAACGCAGTGCCGGCGGTTCAGGTCGCTGTCTAGGCTATGTCAGATGGGCCGGGTCGGGTACAGAATGTGCTGCTGTCGGATAACGGGTCAGGTGTTCTGTAAACAGCCTACTGTTGGTGCGAGTTTACTATACAGCACCTGTGCAGGACTCTGTTTTAAACTGTTTTCATCTATCCGTCAGATAACCTCACCTCTATGATATGCCATTTACAGGTGGGAAATTTCCCTAAACCGCCACACAGCTCGAACATTTGAGAACTGAATTATTACCAGATGAGAACGTAATTATTACGAACACAATTATTTATTTTTGATAATTATTATTTTATTTCAGTTAGTTCTTCAGTAACTGTTGTTAGTTTCGTTTCGTTTTAGTTTATCATTTATTTTGTTATTTTTATTTTATTTCGGTTTATGAAAATGTTTTTTGACCAATAGTTTTTGTTTACGAAAATGACCTTGATAACCGTGTACATGTACAAAGGTACTGTATCTGTTGAATTCAATGGTATCTTTTTTTGTGCTTTGGAGCTTCAAACTCTGCTGGACTCTCTAAAATTCTGGTGAACCGTCAATATCTACACAATTTAAACTGAAATTTATTGAACGCCTAGGGAAAGTATCCCTCATGGTCGATCCAAATTGATCTTCATCTGTGTTTTAAAATCTAGTGAGTTTTCTTGCTGCCTAGTGATTTGTTTTTCAATACTTTTCATTATCGAATGAAATAGAATTATTTATAATCAACATTTCTCTCAACTCGTTCTATCATTGTTTTTTTTCTTCACGCTAGAACTTTTTGCGATGCATTTTGGGATTGCCGTCTGACGATCTTTACAGAATTTGCTCAAAGCAAAGTATCTCAAAAGGCAGCGTAATTTTGGAACAGCTTTCATACCTTTAGTGGCTAAAAATGCTTAAAATACAGTATTTGTGGGCAGTAGGCAGGTTTTAAAAAAAACAAATCCTATTTATTTGAAAGGTAATTTTGTTATCTGACTGTTGTTTTGTTTGATTTTTGTGTTCAATAGAATCACCTGAAACAGATGCAGTGATGGACATGGCCTCGGCAGAACCTCTGGACTCTGAAGTTTTGTATGACTGTGTGATCTGTGGTCAGAGCGGCCCGTCTACTGAAGACAGACCCACAGGACTTGTGGTACTGCTGCAGGCTTCATCAGGTAACCCACACCTGATATCAATGTGTTTGTGTCTTTTTCAACAAGTATTAGCGTCTTTTAGGCCAACGTCGGATATCATAATATAAAGGTTTTTGTCAATAAACCTGTTGTTAACAGTAGTTAGTTTTTTAAGACACAACTGTATTGTCACAGAAAGTATTCATTTAGTATGTGCTCTTTATTGTTAAATGTGAGGATCCCTGTTTTGTGTTTATGAAAGCACATTCAAATGTTGTAGACAATGTAAGAATGCACAATGCGGTACATAGACTTATGCAGGGACTAGTCTGCATGCCTGTGATTAGCAATTTTGTTGTATTACATTATTTAGCCCGTTGAGAGCGTATGCAAATTGAAAATGAGAGGTCCAAGGATTGAGCCCTGGGGGACTCCACATATAATGAAGGTCCAGTCAGTTTCATGGTTGCCTGTGTTTCCATACTACTTGCTTTCTAAGTGTCTTCCAAGCGGACACCGTATTTAAAGTAGTGATACATTAGTCACTAGGGGGAAGTCTGCTTTTTGTATGAAAGTTTGACATTTTGAACATTGGCAACTTTTAAACAAGGTTCTTTAAAAAAAATTAAAGCTCTGTAATGATTTTCTCATCCCAAACCAAAAATGCATAGTGCACAGTTGTAATCCATGCAATGTGTTGCACTTATGGTCTTATGGTCCTGGAAGTAATTTTTTTACATTTATTTGTATAGTGTTTTTTACAATACATAGTTTCGAGGCAGCACAGTATATTAAATGTACCAAACATCACTGCTGTGTTTTTGTTTGTGTTAATCTAAGTTTGGTCACTATTCTAGGTCTATAACAGCAGTAGGACAAGAGTGTAACATTACAGCTTTCCATCTGCAGGTGGCAGATTGTATTGGTCCAGATCACTGGAGCTATTTAACTGTGCATTAACCCACCCATGACTTTAAATTCACCCACTTTATGCTGCTTGTTTTACAACAGTGTTTTATTTGCTTCATTTCTTAAGCATTGTGACCTCTCAGTAGATAGATTCAAAGGTGGTCTTCTCCTGCCCCAGTGCTGTGATTTAAAATTAACATTTTGTTTTATGAATAATCACTGGTCTATGATTTGTCCGATTTGTGCCTTTAGTATTCTTAAAACGCCTCAAAGTCAAGCTGACAAACTTTGCTGTCCTGTAGCAGTCTGACCCTGTAGAGCTGGAAAATCAGTTCTTGGAAATTTGATGGACAAACAGCCTGCTGATTTGGTCTATTTTTAATTTTTATTGCTGAGTATTCAGTATGAAGGCTTTGGAGGCAGTGTGATGTGCGTTACAGTTTTGACTTTGACATGGTACTTCATTATAGTGTGCAAATGGAGAGTGCCATAAATGTGATGATGGCAGCTAATTAGCATATTATTGCCATTTCTAAAGAGTGTCTATGTGTGTGTGTTTCAGTGTTGGGGCACCGTTGTCGTAGTGACACACCAAAGCGATTGCCTACCACGGATGAGGAGCATATCTACCCCGAGGACACGTGTGGAGCGACCCATGATGTTAGGCTGTCCCTTATGCAACGCTACTTTAAAGATGTATGTGCCGTATATAAACGCGCATTCACACAGATTAGTGTTACTTTAACCTCACAATAACATCTCTATAGCACTAACAATATACAACTCATTGTTGAGGCATATAAATACAATATGATTACCTAAGCATTTCATACAGATACAGTTTCATTAGGGTTGCACACGGATACTTTAATAATGCAGTAAACCACAAGAGGCCAATGAATTACAGTGATGTTAACCACAGTTAAGGGTTGTTAGGCGCTGTGCGACACATAGTAAAATCACTGTCTCATGTGTCCTTTTGCTATTATAAAATGAACAATTAGAATAAACAATTCTTCTGCCAGGTAATGGAGCTCTTTATCCCAACTGTAGATAGTTTACAGCTGTGCATTAATATTAAATTCAATTGTGCCGTCACAAGTGTGCACACATCAGCTATTTTACAGCAGCTTTGAATATTCTAATCAAATTTACGAGCCAGAACTATACGCTTCATAGTGGATAGTTTTACTTTACCAGTATTGTTGTATTGTGTATATACACAGTATTGATTCTTTCAAATCTTCTTTTTATTCTCTTTTATTTGTTACACTTCTGTTTTATCTCTTATCTAATTTTTTTCTTCTTTTTTGTGCTTTTTTTCCCCAGAGTTCCTGTTTGCAGTCTGTGTCTATTGGCTGGGACGGGGGTGTGTATGTGCAGACGTGCGGCCACACTCTGCATATAGACTGTCATAAGTCTTACATGGAGTCTTTACGGGTGAGAATCCATCAGCTCTTTATGCTGAAAACTTTACAGTAAAGCGCTTTAACTTTGTGATTCGTCATGTGTTTGGAAGTTATAGAGGAAGTCTTACTGCACACTCAGTAAATGCCTGTGTTTTTGTGCATTGCCTCCAATCCAATAGCCTACCTAGCATTTAAATGCTCTTAATTGATATAAACGACAGATAGTCCTTGAGTCATTCATCCAGCGTTCTAATATAAAGTGGCTTTCTGATCTAGAGTCTGTCAGGACTGGAGTTTGAGTTCCCTGTCAAAGAGATGTTCAGTATTCACTGCTCACACACTCTGTCAGCTGTGTTACAAAGCTCAATTCATCATTTATTAATATGTCCCACAGGGCCTGAGCCTTGTGAACCGCAGACTCTAGATGAGAGAAACTGCCATCATTGACTGTTATACATAAAGACTATCAATTTAATTCTGTTTATCAACTTTTTACTTTGTATTCCTGCATTTTGTTGATACACAAGTAGGTTTATTCAGCAATGCTTTGCACAATGTACAAATATAAAATGTATTTTTTACACAGTATTTTTAGACTATTAGTTCAGTGCTCTGTTCTGTCATTAGAGATTCATCCAGCACTGTTTGTTCTCAACTGAACCTCTCAGAAGAGTGTTATGCTAATAAGGGTGGTGTCTGACATTATCATCTGCTTAATAATCTGTAACATGAGAGAGGGGGTTTAAGCAGGGCTGTCCTTTTAGCTGTAGAGATAACAGCACTTTAGTCTCAGTCTCAGGCGACAAAGCCAAGGCTGTGATTGATATTATACAATCTGAAGCTCCAACCTGATTGGTTAAAATTATGCAGTTTGCTGAGCAATCTGACTTGCAGTTTTTGCCTTCTAATTAGGGGTGTGCGATATTGTAATTGTTGTTTAAAACAGTGGTTCTCCACTCCAGTCCTCAGGGCCCAATGTCCTGCACATTTTGTATTTTCTGACACACTCAGTTCAGTTCATGGATCTTTCTCCTAACGAGCTGATGATCTGAATCAGGTGTGTTATATGAGGGACACATACAAAATTTGCAGAGCAATGGGCCCTGAGGACTGGAGTCGAAAACCACTGGTTTAAATGATATGCAATTTAACATTATCGAGTATATCACAAAAAAAAGAAAAAAAAAAAGAAAAAAAAAAACAAACAAAAAAACACCCAGCATACGCTAGATGTATATTAGACTACTGCGCATTGAGTTTACACTTTCACTGTGTGATTTAGTCTATTNTAACATTATCGAGTATATCACAAAAAAAAGAAAAAAAAAAAGAAAAAAAAAAAACAAACAAAAAAACACCCAGCATACGCTAGATGTATATTAGACTACTGCGCATTGAGTTTACACTTTCACTGTGTGATTTAGTCTATTAAAATACATTTAGAATTCCCCCAAAATTTAAGATAAGGGGGCATTGAATGAATTTTATGTCGTTTAAATTTATATCGTCTGATATAGATATCACACGAAGAGTACTTTTTTTTTTTTTTTTTTTTTTTTTTTTCTTCTCCTCCAAATATCAGTACGATTGCAAATGTGATTATTGATCTAAAAAAAAAAAACTGTCCAATAAACAAAATGTTAATATTAATTTACACAAGACACAAGTTCCTGTTTTTACTCTATTTCATCAACAGAACTAGTTTCAAACAAAGCTTCGGCAGAACTGCTGTCTCTGAACAGCACATGGCGGAGTTTCATTATTGAATCATTTAGCTGTTTGAACAAATCAGTTGAATGAATGACTCGATGACTTACTCATGCAGTGATTTGCCGCCACCTACTGGCGATTTCATGTTTATATTTAAAATATTTTTTCTTTTTCCCTCAAAACCATTTCAAATATCACTTTTTAATAAAATATTGCCTAATTATCATTATCAATAAAATTCCAGAAAATATTGAGGTATCTTTTTTGTCATTATTTGCACACCCCTACTTCCGAGTGAAATGACAATATCTGGTAGATTTATAGATTTGTCATGTTTCCATCCACTTGCAGTGAGCGTGAGCTCAGAATGGATACCATTATATCTATTTTTGAGAACCATTCAGCTGGGTTAACCATTCACCTCAGTAAATCGCCTGTAAATGATCATGTGTTGTATTTGTTTGTTTTCAGAATGATCAGGTTCTTCAGGGGTTTTCTGTGGATAAAGGCGAGTTTACCTGTCCGCTGTGTCGTCAGTTCGCCAACAGTGTTTTGCCCTGTCGTCCTGGGCGTGGGATGGAGACGGGCGCCTGGCACGCACCCAGTAACAAGAGCATGTCCACACTGGTAAAGGAAGTGGAGGACCTTCAGGAGCAGCTGGGCATTTTCCCAGTAAGCGCCAGCCTAAAGCAGAGAGATCCCATACTGGTATTTATTAGCGCGCACTCCCCTCCCCTCTTTTCTGTTGTGTCCCATCTCATCTCTCCATCCTGATTCAGAGTAAGAACTGGTGTGCCACTCACCTCCATCTGATCCTTCATGCCCTGCCAAACGTTTGCTGTGGTTTAACATCTCAAGCCAGTATCATAAACTTGCATGTCACGCCATTAAACTCTGCTCTGACACACAGAGGCCTTTACAAAGTGTTTTTTCCCTCACAGGCGGAGTCAAATCTGAGTAAAGAGATGGAATCTGTTATAAAGGACATTAAAAACACCACACAGAAAAAGTACATGGATTATGGGAAGAACCCTGGGTCACCTGATAATGACTTCCTGTTCATGTACTCCGTGGCCAGGTAAGAAAGAGCCATGAATGCATTGTGGATCTACAGTTGAAGTCAGAATTTCCATACACCTTGCAGAATCTGCACAATGTTATTTATTTTACCAAAATAAAATGCATGTTGTTGTTTTTTATTTGGTATTGACCTGAATAGGATATTTCATATAAAAGACATTTACATATAGTCCACAAGAGAAAATAATAGCTGAATTTATAAAAATTACCCCATTCAAAAGTTTACATACACTTGATTATTAATACTGTGTTGTTACCTGAATGATCCACAGGTGTGTTTTTTTTTTTGTAGTGATAATTGTTCATGAGTCCCTTGTTTGTCCTGAACAGTTAAACTGCCTGCTGTTCTTCAGTAAAATTCTTCAAGTACCACTAATTTTTTTTTTTTTTTGTTAGCATTTTTGTGTATTTGAACTCTTTCCAACAATGACTGTATGATTTTGAGATCAAAATCATTGAGAATGTTCAAACGCTCTTATTTTGGTAAAATAATTAACATTTAGTTGCAGTTGTTTCCTAGAGAAGGAGTGTGTGTTGTTTGTGAAATGTGTGTTAATTCAGCAGCATTGACAAAAGAAAAAGATGACATTGAAAGATTATTGACTGATGTTTCCCTGCTCATATTTTCTGTTCTCAGATCAGTGGTTTCGCCACATGAAACACTAATTTAAACACTATCTGCTTAAATCATGTGTTTTTTTTTTGATCTTTCTCCTTTCTTACACATTTTGCCATCAGCTAATATTTTCTTTATTGAATGAATTTGTTCATTTTCTTTATTTGTTCATTCTTTTTTCTTAACTGTTTGAATTTATATGCTTTTATTTATGTTTTATGGAATTTCTTTCCTATGCGTTCCTTCCGGTTTTTTTGTTTCTTGTTTGTTGCTGCTGAGTTGAGTTTGCTTGCTCTTCCTTTTGTTCTTTGCTTCTTTTACTCTTTTTTTTTTTTTTTTTTTTTTTTGTGTTACTTTTTTCTTTTTTTAACTCTCTTGTTCTATTTTTGTGTGTTCATTTGTTGTGATTCGTTCGTTCTTTTGTCTCATTGTGGTTTTGTCTGTGGCCGTATCTGATCACATTGCACTGGATGATGGTGTCTTTGTTTAGTCTGTTAGCTTCATCTTGACAGTTCAGTGATTCCAGGCTGTCCACCTGCGCCCACTCCAGCATCTTTAGTTCTGTCCTGTCTTTAGCAGGAGGATGATTCTCAGGCCATTAGCCCCTCCACACCTCTCTTTCCTTCTGCCTGTTTGTGTCTGTGAGCAGCTGTCTCACTCTCAGTCACTTATCAGTGGCAGGCAGGTGGAAGCACACACCGGTGCATTATCTATGTGAAATTACCTATTTCATTCCTTTTCTCCTCCCCACTCTCTTTTTCTTCTCTTCTAGGAGGCTTTTTAGATTCTGTTAACAATCTGTAAGACACAACATGTATGCTGTTAATTTAAAACACTTGAATTTAGTGCACTGTTGCAATCTTTGCATTTGCTGATTTCGGCTTGTCTTAGATTAATCTGTTTGTGTGTATAATGTACATCACATATGTATCTATTACATAGGGTAAAAAAGTGCTAAAAATTGAAAGTTACATTGTCAACTTCAAACATCAGACACCATTTCTTGATTAGATGGCAATTTTAATTTTAATTCATAACACTGTATTGCCTTTTATGTTTTAACACATTGTATTGTTTGAAGGTACTGTAAGTATGTAAAACTTTACAATAAGATTCTGTTAGTTAACATTACTAACAGCGCTAACAATAAACAATGCTTATGTTATAGTATTTATAACATTTTTTTTAATATTAGTTAACAAAAATACAACTTTTGATTTTAATAATGAAATGTTTCTGTTGTTAGTTTAAAATGTATTATATTTTTACTAAGTCATTGTAAAAGGATAATTACAGCTCTAAAATCTAGATAAATGGATCCATATTTTCATGTTTTAAAATAATTCTTATTTATATTTTAATTACCTTAATAATGCATTATATTAGGCATCAGGTAAAGTATTCCTGCATCATTGGACCTGTTGATAATTTCCTGCGGAGCTGCTCTAGTTCACATGCTGTCTGTCTCTCTCTCTTTCTCTCTCTCCCTCTCAGAACAAATCTGGAGTTAGAGTTGGTTCATCGTGGGGGGAATCTATGCAGTGGAGGGGCCAGTGCTGCTGCCAAACGCTCCTGTCTCAGTGAGTACTTCCTCCTTTCTCTCTCTAAGTTTAATATATTTTTTTTTTTTTTTTTTTTTTTTTTTTTTCTTTACATGAATTGTTATCAGTGATTATTGCCCGATTAATCAGCTGGGCTATTGATATTTTTGGCTTCAAACTGTGTCTTCTAGGCAGATATTTTTAGCTACAAATCCACGTCAGCATTGTTAGTAGATAATCCTCATTTTGGATTAGGACTGTCAGTCGATTCCAGATTTTAATCTAATGAATTACATGATGTTTCGATTAATTAATCTAATTTATCGCAAAATAAATTTGACTGTAAAAATACCCACAAAAGATTATTTAAAGCTATTTTTGTTTAAATGAGGAAGTATCAAGTAGACAGTAGGAACTGTATATATTCAAATATTTTATTTGATTCAACATTAAATTTATGACACATTAACTTTGAGGGTGCAACGCAAACTATGAACCATAAAGGAAGATAATTTGAGAAACATCTCAGATTGTAGTACTTTTTGTTCATGCAGTTAAAGTCATTGGTAGCCAAAACAGCTTATATGTTCCACAAAAGAAAGGTTTGAACCATGAGGGTACATTTTGACAGAATAATATATGTATATATGAATTTTTTTTATGAAATAATACTCTAAATAAGGAACAAAATCTGCCAGCAGGTGGCGGTAAATGTCTTGAGTCTTTTATTCAATATGTTCAAACGGCTCATTCATTTGGGAATTTGGTAAATGGCTCGTTTTAAGCCTGAATCATTGACTCACTTGATTTGTTCAAAACGCAGATCCATTCAGAAACTAAACACTGCTGTGTTGCTCGGAGACACGTAACAATTCTGCTATGGCTTTATAGGTAATATGTTTTCTGCAAAGTGAGCAAAAACACATAGTGTTTAAAATATAACACAGCATCAACTTTTTATTTAAGCTTGTGATAAATCGGGACAAAATCAGCACTCGTGTCAAATTACTCTTGCTGCCTGTGTGATATGTAATATATATAAATATGAGACAAAACACTTACAGGGGCTTTTTTTGGCACCAATATCTTGAATTTTAGGGCATAACGGCATTTATGGAGTTGTTGCCCTGCGTCTTATTTGTCATGTGTCAATTATATGGACTGTAATATGACGTACAGGTCTGGGGTGGGGGGGCAGTGCCTTAACTGCGTTAAAATATTTTAATCATAATATTTTTTTCATAACTAATTAATTAACATGTTAAACTGACAGCCCTAGATTGGATTTACGTGTTTTGTGAATTGAGTAAATTTATTCATTTGATTACAGCATAATTTTTCATTAATTACAAATAAACTTCTCTTTATATGTCACATCAGCCATATTATCAACCAGTAGCCTTGAACTAACTACAGTTTCATTCTCTGGAGTAATCTGAAGTTGCCTTCAATGTAGTGTTCATGGACACAGTGAGTTCATTGCTGGTAACTGCAAGCTTTAAGCCCTTAAGGCCATAGCCCTGAACCTTAACCCCTACACCATGCCATCCCAAATGAAATTTCCCTGTTGAGGAGTGAACCTTGGTAGTGAACCATATGGCAGATGGACTACTGTCCGAATGTGTGAGACAACTGTTCAAATTGTTCAGGAATGCCATTCTTCTGGCATGATGCATTATGAATGATGCTGATGGACATAGGGAAGAATATCCAGACTGATGTTGGTGCATTTTTTGCAGTCGAGGCCAGTCAATCGACACATCCATACAGTGGCTCTGTATAAATGAGTGTGTCTCTTTGAGCTCTTGTGAAAAAATCCAGACACTCAAGTGCAGCTGAGGAGATTTCACACTTCAGCAATGCAGCCATTTTCTGAGCTACATTAAACACACGTCCACAGAGAGGGCCAGATTTACTCAGTCTCAGTACATTAGAGATCAGATCAGCAAGAGAACAAGAAAATAGAAAGTATGGACAAAAGAAGTGAAAGTGAGTGGCGCTTGCCCAGTGCAAAACTTACCACCATAGTGCTATGTTGTGAGTGGGATACCATTATTGTTGGTTTTTGCTTTGTTTGGAGTTGGGTTTGTTCGTTTTGTTTTTGTTTCTGGCTTTGTTGGGGTTTGGCATTTTGTTTGATTGGTTTTTGGCTTTGCTTGGTGTTTTGTTTTGTTTTTGTGTGTGTGCGTGCATGTGTGTGTGTATGTTTTGTTTGGTGTTTGTTTTTTGTTTTTTTTGTTTTGATTGGTTTTGTTCCTGGTTTTGTTTGTTTTGTTTGTTTTGTTTTTTGTTTTTGTTGGTGTATCATTTGTTTTTGTTTTTTTTTGGTTGGTTTTATTTCTGGCTTTGCTTTTTGCGTGTGTGTGGTGTTTTGTTTGGTGTTTTGTTTTATGTATTTATTTTTTTTATTTATGTCTGTTTTGCTTTGTTTTGTGTTTTGCTTTGTTTCTGGTTTTGTTTTGTTTGATTTTGTTTTTTTTGTTTGGTTTGGTTTGGTTTTGTTTTGTATTTATATATTTTTTTGATTTGGTGTGATTTTAGTTTGGTTTAAGCAGTTATGCAGTGTCATGTTACATGACAGTTTAATAGTTAAATTTAGTGATTTGTTAAAATATAATTGGCTGGTAAAAAGTAGCTGCTGTCCAGAATGACTGTTCTGTACTACTGCTGTCAGATGTGCCATGAGATGTCCTGTTAGTCAAGAAATTCTGGGTTGCATTTGTCATTTGATGTAATTCCTCCTTTGGATGTTAGTGTAGACTGGATGATATTCACTTTTGCCCTTCAAACACCTGAGTCTCTTTCTGGCTTGTGTTTCATGTCTATGTGTGATTGATGTCATGCAAATGGGGGCAAGTATGCACTTTATAATAATGGTGGATGGGGATTTGAAGATCAATATGAGTGTGCAAGGATCAGGGTGGTGGAGAGACGCGAGCGATGCAGAAATCTCACTTTCGGCTGTCCGTCTACGTGATAAACTGATTGTGAAGTAGATAGAAACAAGAGGGTGGAGGATTATAATGAATAGCTGGAGATCTCTCACATTTTCATGTGTCATCATAACTGAGGTTTAGAGAGAGTTCACACACATTGTTGCAGTAGAACAGAATGCAAATGCGTTTTTAACACCCAGACTTGTTGCTAGTTGTCGGAGACATCATTAGGAGATGGATAGGACTCCTAAAGATGTTACCAAGGTGGTGAAAGTTACAGTTTAGAATGACTATTCTACTCCAGTGTAGTTAATCTAAATCGAATAGCCATTACTCCAGTCTTCAGTGTCACATGATCCTACAGAAATGATGCTAATATGCTGATTGGATGGTCAAATCAGTCTTATTAGTGTTAAAAACTGTTGTGCTGCTTAATGTTTTTGTGAAAACCAATTTTTTTTTTTTTTTAGGATTCTATGAGTAGAAAGTTTAAAAGAACAGCATTTATTTTAAATCTTTTTCTGAACTGTCTCTATTGATCAACTGAATGCATCTAAGTATTAATTTCTTTAGAAAAAAATCTTACTGACCCCAAACAGTAGTGTATTTTTAACTTGACACACATTGTAGATGGTGTGAGCTGTAAAACACTAAAAGGCAATGCAACAGATAAAGTAAAAAAAGCAAAAATGGTGCAGTCATAATGCTAAAGTGCTCTTCTATGTAAACGTTCCTCTTACATCCCCTCACATTGCTGTTTCTGTGAAGGGTTTTGTCAAAAATGTTATTTCACATGCGCTCAGACAGTAAATTTTTGTAAGCTGTTCCCCTCCTCATATTTAGTTTAAAAATGCTTTGAAGAGATAATTTGATCCATTCTACTCTTGTTGCCTATAGGTGGTGCTGTTGCTCTGTCTGTGAGTCTGTAGGCAAGCCAGCATCTTGTATGCACTGATAATGCACATCTGGCATCCTGTCTGCACTAAGAATCCACAGAGCCTGTCTCTGTGAGATGTCGGATCTTTTATTGCGTTCAGAGATGAAATAGCTGAAATAATGTAAAATGACATTATAAATTCAATGCCAGTTGTTATTTTACTGTGCAATTCTCATGACATTGCAGTCGCACACTGTTCATCCACGTGAGATGTACTGCACACAGAGGTAGTTAATACACTTACATTTTTAAAGTGGTGATTAGTGTGTGTAGTCATACGTGTCAGTCTGGATCTAGGATCTCTTGGGTATCTTGGGAATAGGAAACTAAGATACTGTTTGCTACATACTAATATACTTCATATAATGAAATGATACACATCTCTAGTATTAGTATGCTACAGTGTGAGCACAATGTATTGTATGTGTAATTCAATCATCTCAGAATTGCCTCTGTAGCATTTCTATCCAATTTTGTGTTAAAATGTCTTTTGATGATATTTGAACAGATTGGATATGAAGTTAAAATGTGTTGCTTTGGAAATGAAAGGCCATGTCAAGCATGCTACATTCATAATATTGGTAGCTGAAAGAATAACCAGATTAGCCACAATTCATCAAAATATAAATTCACTTTTGGAGCTTTCTATAAAGCTTGTGTTATTTAATGATTATGTTAAATTGGTCAAAAGTGACAGTAAAGAAGAAAAAATGTTTCAAATAGATGCTGTTCTTGTGAACTCTTTATTCATTAAAGAATTGTAAAAAAAAAAAAAAAACATCACCTGTACCACTTTTTTCATGAAATTAAGCAGCACAAATGCATCAAAATAAGTAGTAATAGATGATTTTGAGCCGCAAATCAGCATATTAGAAGGATTTCTGACTCTGAAGATTGGAGTAATGATGCTGAAAATTCATTCAAATTTGCATCACAAAAATTACATTTTTAAAATGTTCTTGTAGAAAACAGCTGTTTTAAATTGTAATATTAATTATACAGACCCCCAATATTTTAAACGGTATGTATATGCAGTGTATATACTGCAGAAATAGCACAAGGTCTGTCATTTTTCCTCTGTTGTAATCTGTCTGCTGAGGTAAATTTGCAGGCTTATTAGGCTTTGGTTCGGAAATCACTGCAGGTGTCAGGTGGGTTTATGAGCTGCAGGTAGGGGGCAGCAGTGATCCACAGCAAATGTTGAAGGCATTGATCAGTGTGTAAAAGGACAGGTTTTCATGAGGTCTGATATCTGTCACATCCTCCTACACGCCTGGAGGCTCTACGCAAACTCCATTCATCATGTTGCGCACACTAACACTGGTGTGTGTGTGTGTTCTCTGTGTGTTTCAGATCAGCTGTTTCATGTGCTGGCCATGCACATGCGTCTCTACAGCATAGACTCAGCATACAACCCCTGGACCAGACTCACACAGATCACGCACAGCAGAGACACTGAGTGAGTACAAGCACACAATCACATTTCCTGAACTGAGACTTTTTATAAAATGATAAATGGCTAAACTAGTGTAGAGCTGCACTACCCATTAATCCTGAGCAGAGATCAGAAATGTTTCTGTAATTATGGAAATTTGAATTGTTGGCAAAAGAACATCCCACTCGCACAGTGAATAAATCCTTAAAAAAAAAAAGTGGTAGTTTCCACAGAAATATGAATAAAATCAATTGTTTTCAGTATTGATGATTAAAAAAAATAATAATAAAAAAAATTATTGAGCATCAAATCAGTATATTAGAATGATTTCTGAGGAATCATGTGACTCTGAAGACGGCAATGATGCTGAAAATTCAGCTTTACGATCACAGGAATAAATTAAATTTTAAAGTATATTAAAGAAAAAAAAAATAACAATGTAGTTTTTACCATATTTTTTGTCAAATAAATGCAGCCTTGATGAGCATAAGACACTTCTTTCAAAACCATTAGGTAGTCTTACCAACCCCGAAGATTTGAATGATTATAAAAACAAAACAAATTTATCTACCGAATTTATCACGGTACTGTTTATTGTGCTAATTTTTTTTCCCCATAACTGAATTATAGTAATACAGTTACAGTTAGAATGGCAGTAGCTATGTATGCATGTGTCTGTATATATATATTTAATTGCATACAAAATAAAAGTTTGAGTTTGTCTAAGAAAATGTGTGTGTACTGTGTGTAATTATTATGTATATATAAATACAAACACATTCATGTATATATTTAAGAGATATTGACAAGTATATATTTATTATAATTTTTGTACAATTTATATTATATATAAATAAATATTTTGTACATAGCATATTTGTCTTAAATATATACATTACTTTGTTTATATATACATAATAATTACACACAGTACACACACACATTTATTAGGCAAACTCAAACTTTTATTTTGTTTGCGATTAATCGTTTGACAGCCCTAATTTTGGTATTTCATTTAAAAGAGAAATATGAATGAAAACAGAAGGCAGAAGGTTCTGAAGGCGTTTTATGTTGTGTCTCTGCTGCTGCATCTTTTTGAGAGGGAGAGAGACTTGCGCAAATGGGGTTTCCATAGATACCAATGACTGCTGCATCTGGCAAATTATGGTGTGCAGCACTACATTTCATGAGTGCTGCGCTTTATTTTGAGGGTTTATGGCTGTGTGGAGGTTACTGCTCACCGCGTCTCCTGTTTAAAAGGCACTTAACACTCTCGGGCTGCTTAAATGGCCTCATTTTTCCTGCGTTGGGGAGGTAAGACAGGGTTTTCACCTGTGCGTCTCTTAGGACTGTTAGACGGGCTGGATTCAGACTCAGAGGGGAGGCAGCTGTGCCTATAAATACCTTGTTAGAGGCTTTTGAAGGAAAACTCTGTCACTAGACCCCTCAGGCACTTTAGCTGAGCTATTAATACAGCCATTTGAATAAAACCACTTCACTCCCTGTTTCTGCCCGCCTGTAATCACTTATCAAGCAAAAAAGACAATGTGTTTTTATTATCTGAGAGGCAGTTTTTAGACAGTAAAGTAATTTTTTATATGTTTGGATGTCATTGCATTGTACTGGAAACGGAATATCAAAGTGTCATCTGCATTCAAATGCTGCACAAGCTTTTTCAAAACTTTTTGCTCAATGTTTTTTAAATGAGCTCTTGATTTTGTGGTTTTTAGTGGATATATAAAGTCTCCTCAAGTGTAAGTAAGCACAGATATAGTGCGTGAAATTAACTGGATTTGGATGGTGAATTCTGCTCTAATGGACGGCACTTTGTCCCACACATTCAAATAATTGTCTTCTAAATAAATAAATATTTGCTTATTTTCCTTTTACGTTTTAATTACTGACTTGGGTTTATGTAACCTGCCCACCTACTGTACATTTACAGTAAAACGCCATCGAAAGAACTTGAAGCCTTGCGAATATTCACCCACAGTAATTAGACTCGTTCTTACATAATGATTTGCGCTGTTGCATTGACAAGACAGATGTAAAAGTATTGCCAGTATATCATATTTTTCATGCACGTATCACGTGTATCAAGCACCTAATTTAAAAAAAGCTGTGCATACTGTAGGTGATGTTTTTTATTTTTATTTTTTGTGATTTAAGGCTGTTTTTGTTTTTATTTGGTAGTGGTCATATTTTTTATATTTTCTGGAGCATTTTGTGTTATATTATTGTATGGTTGTGTTTTTTGTGCAGGTACTGTGATGATGAACGTCCTGAGGTGCCCATGCTCTTCAGAGACGTCCCGTCCCTCCTCATCATCTTCATCCTTACCATGCCTCAGCCTTTACGCAAAGGTGACGCACAAACAGTACACCATTTTACATAGACGTAATAAAATAATGCATACATCTCAAAAAATGTCTAAACAATCAAGTGTCAGGTTAGCAGATATATTGTTAATGATAAAATTTAACATTTTTAAATTGTTTTAAATAAATACAGTAAAAATTAAATCCATAACAATCAATTATTCCCCAGAAAAGGTGTTTCTTCCATCATATCAATTTCAATTTGAAGTACAACCTTTTTTACAGCAAAACACAATCGCCAAAAGTGTCAGATTGAACTTTTGTAGACCAATTGAATGTAACAATTTGTAGTTTACAAGTGATTCAGTAATCAGATTCAGTACCAATTAACAAATTAATTTGCAAAAAGGATTACTGTGGACTGTAATACATAAAATTCCAAAGACACTTTTTGTAATTTCTAAATCTTGTATCCTGTAATATGTATTTAATGATACATTCGGTTGTCTTAAATGAAAAATAGCCAGTTGTCAAAGACAGTGTAATTAATTAATTAACTTGTGGTTAAGATATTTCCTGAAAAGTATTTATATTGTGATAAAGATTTTGGTTAAAAGTTATTTGCATCGTGACTGAAAATTATGCCATGGTAAATGTTTTGGTTGAGAATTAGATCTCTTTAAAGATTTTGGTTGAGAATTACTTATTGTGGTAAAGATTTTGATTGAAAATTACTTATATCGAAGTAAAATTTTAATTAAAATTGACTTAAATTATTGCTAAGATTGTGGTCATGAGGAAAGTCAAGACATGAGGAAGACAATGGCATGGAATTGAAAATTTCATTTTTGCGATTTGAACAGATTTGGTTTAGAAAGTTTTGTTGCTACCGTGTTTTTATTAGATTTTTGTATTCCCTCCTGCAAAGTGCTTCTGTGCTTTTTTTTACTTGAACCTCCACTTACACACAATCCTGAGAATATCATCTGCTGTGATGCACGAGGCCAACCAATAGAAAACCGATAAGGGCAAATGACCATGATGCCCTGTGCTGCACTAGATGGACCATTTACAGCACTTAAAAAAAGAACATCTTCCTCTTTCCCCTCACATGTGAGTTTAGTCTTTAGATGGGTCATGACTGTCATTTGGTTGATCACTGGTCATTGATTGGCACTCAAATAAGAATCATGTGCTTTGTCGTGGTGAGCATGGGATCGATTTGAGTCCATCAGCCTGAAAACAATAAAGCTTGTATCAGAACAGAAACAGGCTGTGCATGTGTTAAAGTATAGTTTAGTGCTGTCACAGACACTCGGGTGTGTGTGAGGTGTCATTGTCTCTGGAATGTTAATGGAGTGTCATTGTCTCTCTGTGTGTGTGTGTGAATGTGTGTGTGTTTCTCATCACAGCTCTGGTTCTAACACCTGCTACATGCACACAAGGGCTAATTACCCTCTCCAAAAAAAAAAAAAATCAAATGTTCTTTTTCTCTACACAGTCACATAATTGATTTTTGTGTCCTAACAAAAGACCCATGATTCTCTTGAAAGCTCTGCGGTCTATAGAGCTCTTTGAGTGAGTGTCTCTGTGTGCATCTTGTTATTGGTGCTTTTATTCAAGGATGTAACCAACATTTTACATTCAGGGAGACCAAAGAAAAAGTTTATAAACCTGCTATATATTTTTGTGTGTGTGTGTATGAAAATGACTTGTGATAAACAATCCGTTCAAAATATTCTACCGTTTTTAGGTCACATTTATTTCAGTGACAATTTTGATTTGATTTGATTTGATAAGATTTTGATATCAAATACATACTGTTCTTTCGGTTTTTGGTGTTCTTTTGGTTTTTATTCATCAAAGAATTCTGAAAGTATCACATTTTTCAGTAAAGCCGTAAGCAGCACAAGTGTTTTCAACATTGATAATAATAAGAAACATTTGTTGATCAGCAAATCAGTATATTAATATGACTTTTGAAGTATCATGTGACACTAAAGACTTGAGTAATGATGCTGAAAATTCAGCTTTACTATCGCAGGAATAAATTACATTGAAAGATGTATTCAAATAGAAAATATTTATACTAAATTATTTATAATAATTGCTGTTTTTACTGTATTTTTGATCAAGTAAATCTAGTCCTTATGAGACTTTTTTTACCCCTAACAACTTTCAAACATTGATATAAATTATTATAGCATTCCTGCTGCTCAAACTGTAGAGCGATGCAGTAGCAAGGTCATGGGTTCATTTCCCAGGGATGAAAGTGATTGAAGGCTGGAAGTGATGAAATGTTTACCTAAAATGTGAAACAGTCATAGTGTTACGTAATTTGAATGAAATGTTTTTTTGTTTTTTTTTTTGGTTTTTTTTGTTCTTAATAAAATCTTGCATAGATATGGACAGTATAACCACAAACATTTAAGTGAAAATCAGTTTAGATTTCATGCGGTTTAAATATGTTTAGTCACAAGATGCAATCATCTGGTGTTGGTGATAACCATGCTCTGTGTATGTGTTTGTGTGCAGAGCACTTTACGTGTGTGGTGAAGGTGTTGTACAGTCTGCAGTACACACAGGCTCTGGCCGCTCTTTCTATCAGATTCAGCCGTGAGGAGAGACTCGCCTGGAGCAACACCGGAGCTGCCAAGAAGGTGCCGCCAATGACCCACTCATCAAAACCACCAGTTAAAAAAAACTTCTTAGACTTACTTCAGGCAGTTATAGCAAGCATGTGTCTTTTAATAGTTCTGCCTTGTGGAACAGCGACATAAATTGATTCACAATTGCCACCTTAATGTCGATTCAGTTGAAGTGTGTTCATGGGCTGTGTATATTTGTATTGTTCATTATTCAAAGGCTCAATGTGCCTCTTCCAGACAGATATCAAAGCTGTAACTATTCTTTTTTATAATGATTAAATTGCACATTAACACCCCTGAGGATAAGTTAATTTCATTAAGAGAAAGGATATGTTATTGCCCCTCAGAGCTGTTTGTTTAAAGGGATGATTGTAATAATCTTTAGATAATCAAGAGTGAGAAAATCCTTCAGATAAATCTCACTCAGAGGTTTTCATTAGCACAGAAGAGATCATTAGCAGTGGTTCTGCACTCAATTAAATGGCTATTTTTGGTATAGAGGAGCTTTGTGGGAAATAAGTAATGTTCATGTCATCATTTAGACTACTTTTATTCTGCATTATAGTCACACGTCATCTCTTTGTCTCTGAAATTGTCATTGCTTTTGCAAATTGCTCACTACATTTAAAGCAACACGAGAGTTTAAAAACCTTCAAGTTGTCTTCCTAGACGGCAGTATTGGGTATTGTAGGTGTATTCGGATGATCAAAAATGTTGTTAAAATTCTGGTTAAATGTTTAATTCTTTCTGTGATGACCAGCAGTGGTGTCTAGGTAGTCAGCTCATTGGGATTTGAAGCACAGCCAGTGTAATTCATTCTAGTTGGTGTAATAACAGTGATTCCAGTCTGATGGGAGATACTTAAAACACCGTTTTCTTTCATTCATGCCATTTCACATGCAGAACACGCCAAACTCTGACAAATCATGGGAGTCGCTCCTGGGCCACATGATCTCTGAGCTGACCAAGGCCAAAGATGTGTATGACACCAACTCTGAGGAAACGTTCGTGGTGAGTCATGATCTCCAGCGTCACACAACTGAACAGTTTCATAACACCATTATAAAGTAATTTTTCCTGGTTTAGCGATTATTTAATTTAAGTACATTGTTCATGTCATTGACTTGCAAATTCAACATGAAACGGTACATCTTTTCACGCTCACTGATGTTGATGATGTTTCTGGGGAACATATAAGTATCTTCTGTAGCTTCTGAAGGGCAGTACTAATTGGAAAAAAAAAGTGATATTTAGGCAAAATGAGAAAAATGTGCACACACATTCTGTTCAAAAGTTTTCACCCCACAGCTCTTAACGCATCATTTTTCCTTCTGGAGCATCACTGAGCGTTTAAACCTTCTGTAATAGTTGCATGTGAGTCCCTCAGTTGTCCTCAGTGTGAAAAGATGGATCTCTAAATCATACAGTCATTGTTGGGAAGGGTTCAAATACACAAAAATGATGAAAAACCAAAGAATTTGTGGGACCTGAATGATTTTTCTGAAAAACAGCAAGCAGTTTAACTGATCAGGACAAACAAGGGACTCATAAACAGCTATCACTAAACAAAAAAACACAGCTGTGGATCATTCAGGTAACAACACAGTATTAAGAATCAGGTGTATGTAAACTTTGAAACTTTTGAGTAATTTTTATAAATTCAACTATTATTTTCTTTTATGGACTGTATGTAAACATCTTTTATGTGAAATATATCTTATTCAGGTCAGTACTAAATAAAAGCCAACATGCATTTTGTATTATCCCTCTTATTTTGGTAAATTTTGCAGATTCTGCAAGGTGTATGTAAACTTTTGACTTCAGCTGTGTTTTTGTAACAGTGTAAAAGTCTTTACAGTTCTTTTTGATCAGAAATGTCATAATGATTTTTATATAAAACACCTGAAGTTTCATAACAACCAGCCAAAGAAGAGTCATTCTCTGTTGTAGAGGAATCAGCAGCTCACTGTTATTTGCGCCTGAAGCTTGTTCTGATCTCTGAGGAAGCTCTTGTGTGCTGCGGCCTGCTGTCAGATGGCTGTTTATCAGGGCTTTATCATCAGGGAATGAGCAGTTATTAATGATGTCTTCTCTCTGTAGCTGAGCTCCAGTGTGTGGTCTCCTCAGTCCATTGAGTTCAGCCTACAGCAGTTCTGTCTGCCCTTCTTGAGACTGTCCTGTTTACTGCAACACCACCTGTATGGAGACAGCTTACCTGGCTGCCTGGTATAGAGACACACATATACCCACATTTAATCTACTGTCTAAATGAAGACATTCCATAGACTTCTGTTGTGTTTGTGTAAGGCTAGTTTGAAATAGCTGATAGACTGACGGGTGTCTCTGGTCGCAGGTGGAAGAGGAGTTCTCTCTGCTGTCCGGGTGCCTGGGTTTAGCTGGTTCTGTTCAGTCCAGTGGAGCCTTGAGCAGTGCAGCGTGTTTGGAGTGGAACATCAGTGCTTTCGATCTGATCAGTCAGTGGTGTTCAGAAGTCATCGGTCTGTCTGATACTCCCGCCCAGCAGTCTGTGGTCAGTATTTCTTTTGTGTCTCCTGTGTTTCTTTGCACCCTGTTTTATTTGAAATGTTTGCTTACACTGGTGATTTAATGAGTTGTTGTCTTTAATAGTGTTAATGAAGTAGTTCACTTCCAGAACAGAAATGTACAGATAATTTACTCACCCACTTGTCATCCAAGATATTCATGTCTTTCTTTCTTCAGTCGTAAAGAAATTGTTTTTTGAGAAAAACATTTCAGGATTTCTCTCTATATAGTGGACTTCAATGGTGTCTGCAAGTTTGAACTTCCAAAATGCAGTTTAAATGCAGCTTCAAAGGCCTTTAAACGATCCCAGCCAAGGAAGAAGGGTCTGGCAAAACTTTCGGTTATTTTCTAAAAAAAATTTTACAATTTATATACTTTTTAACCCTTAAATGCTCGTCTTGTCTAGCTCTGTGTGTACTCTGTGTATTCCGGAAAAACTCACATCTCATTTTCTTCTCCAACTTCAAAATCGTCCTATATCACTGTTTTACCTTTTTTTTGTGAAGGACGTTTGATCTTCTTTGCATGTTTATTTTGTAAACACTGGGTCGGTACTTCTGCAGTGATATAGGATGTAGGATGATTAAGTTGGAGGACAATGGGAGGTTAAAAGGTATATATATTATATAAAAATATAAATTGTCTTTTTTTTTTTTTTTTTTTTTTAGAAAATAACCGACCATTTTGCTAGGTAAGACCATTCTTCCTCGGACTGGAATTGTTTAGAGCCCTTTGAAGCCGCATTTAAACTGCATTTTGGAAGTTCAAACTCGCAGGCACCGTTGAAATCCACTATATGGAGAGAAATCCTAAAATGTTTTCTTTACGACTGAAGAAAGAAAGACATAAACATCTTGGATGACAAGGGGGTGACTAAATTATCTGTAAATTTTTGTTCTGAAAGTGAACAACTTCCACTTCTTTAACCACTGTGAGCACCTGTGTCAATTAGCATCATATTTGATATTTCGTATACAACTTTGTAGAGCAGAGTTTGAACCAATAAGATTTCATATTGCAAAACAAATTGAATGACTCTGAGCAGCAAAATATCCTGAATTGTGTGAGTCATGATTAGACTTTGACTAGATTCAGTTTTGATTAGATTCAGTTTGGGTGGATGTTTTGCACTACCATTCAAATGTTTGGGATCAGAATTTTTTTTTTGTCCACCATGCAAATATTTTTGATTCAATTGATGATTTCACCTTCAAATTTTTGTATAAGATGTTACAAAGTGAATAGATTGCTTTGACTGATAGTGAAAGGGAATTTAATCAGGAATCTGAGTGACTTTCTTGTCTCCCTTCAGTCTCTTTTAGTTCAGGATCCGCAATGGGCCGCCCCTCGTCTCCTGCACCTTCCAGACAATTACAACACCATCTTCCAGTACTACCACAGGAAGTCCTGCACCAGTTGTGGCAAGACCCCCAAAGACCCTGCGCTTTGCCTGGTGTGCGGCGCATTCGTCTGTCTGAAGGGTCACTGCTGTAAACAGCAGGGTGTCTGTGAGTGTGTGCTGGTGAGTATGTAAAGAATTCTGTAAGCTTCAGTTTGAATGATCCTTACACTGCTGGTTATAATTATATGTATATATTTTTTTTTAATCCAAAGCACTCTCAGCACTGCGGAGCAGCGACCGGTATCTTCCTCCTGATAAACGCCTCGGTCATCATTATCATTCGAGGCCATCGCTTCTGTCTGTGGGGGTCTGTGTATCTGGACGCTCATGGAGAGGAGGACAGAGATCTACGGTAAAGCTCTCACTGCGCTGATGGCCAGATACAGCATCTAGATTTAATTTTCAGCGTCCCAGCAGCTGAGTCAGAAATGTACTTTTCCATTAAGTAGCGATATTAGTGCCCTGGGATTGACTGAAGGGCCTTTTTTATAATCTTTGTAAGGACACTTTTTATAATTACTATATTAAATGTAACTTAAATTTAACCAATTTCAGTTAATCGGAATTCTATAGACTATTACCAATCCAATTTTATTAATATATAACAAAAGCATCTGACATGGCATTAATGTTTATTTACATAGACACACTGCCCTCCAAAAGTTTGGAAACACCCCTGGCAAAGTGTGGTTTTGGATGATATCAACATAAATCCTTATCATTTTTTGGTGCAAATACATTAAAGTGGTTTAAACTTGGCCCAGGTTTTTAAAAGATTTCTTTCTTTCCTCAGTCGTAAAGAAATAGTTTTTTGAGGAAAACATTTCAGAAATTTTCTCCATGTAGTGGACTTCTGTTGTGCCCCGAGTTTGAACTTCCAAAATGTAGTTTAAATGCGGTTGTAAACGATCCCAGTCAAAGAAGAAGGGTCTTCTCTAGCGACACGATCAGTTATTTTCATAAAAATAATACAATTTATATACTTTTTAATGTCAAATGCTCGTCTTGTCTTGCTCTACCATAACTTTTTTCCTGGTTCACGACAGAAAACTCCCATCTCATGTTTCCCTCAACTTTAAAATCGTCCTATATCGCTGTTTTATCTTTTTGTTGTTTGGTGTTTGATCTTCTTTGCATATTCACTTTGCAAAGACTAGGTACTTCTGCAGCGATGTAGGATGATTTTTAAATGATTTTTGAAGTTGAGGGTGAAAATACGATTGGAGTTTTTTGACATAACTGTCTTAAACCAGAATTCACACAGTTCAGGCGGAGCAAGACAAGACGAGCGTTTGAGATTGAAAAGTATTTAAATTGTATTTTTTTTTGGTGAAAATAACCGATCGTTTTACTAGATAAGATATTTCTTCCTCGGCTGGGATTGTTTACAACCGCATTTGGGATCGCATTTACACTGCATTTTGGAAGTTCAAACTCGGGGCACCATATCAGTCTATTATATGGAGAAAAATCCTGAAATGATGTCCTCAAAAAACATAATTTCTTTACGACTGAAGAAAGAAAGACATGAACATCTTGGATGACAAGGGGGTGAGCACAAGGGGAGTGATCTGTGAATTTTTGTTCTGGAAGTGGACATCTCCTTTAACTTTTGTGGCATTCCTGCCCTTCTCAGTGGTCATTTATTTGTGGATTTGAGTTCATTTCCCTGTTGATTACTTTAATAGAGAAAATGGTTTCTATTTCCTGCTTTAATCTCATGGTTTTTTTTTTTCTATTGTGTAGTCGAGGAAAGCCTCTGTATTTATGTGAGGAGAGATACCGCGTTCTGGAGCAGCAGTGGGTCTCTCACACCTTCGACCACATCAACAAGCGCTGGGGTCCCCATTACAATGGACTTTAACAGTATAGCCCACATCCTGGAAGAGGACAGGTCACATGATGTCAGTCCCAGCCTCTGTGACATCCTCTGATGATTTGTTTCGTGTAATATAAAGAAAACCTGCATTGAGTTGGCCACAGCCTGGGTTCATGTGAAGTTTAGTGTACAATCAAGCCTATTGACTAACAGCGTGTGTGTGTGTGTGTTTAAAAGTGATTTTTTTTTTTTTTTTTTTTTTTTTGTGTGTGTGTGGATTTATAGGGGAGAATTTTGTTTTGTCCCAGCAAGCTCACGGCGAAAGCACACCGAGTGACTCTGTGTCTAGTCCAACGGACGCACAAGTGGAATAATACTCCCGTTCTGTAATGTTTGGAAAACTGACATAGTTTTTGAGGAGAGAGACTCTTGGAAAAAGACCAATGTTAAACAAATCATGTACAGATATCAGAATTAATATCAGAACCTTGAATGCTAAAGGTACCAAGACTCTCAACATATCCCCCCCCCCACCACCACCACCCCATGACCACATCATGCTATTTGAGTNAAAAAGACCAATGTTAAACAAATCATGTACAGATATCAGAATTAATATCAGAACCTTGAATGCTAAAGGTACCAAGACTCTCAACATATCCCCCCCCCACCACCACCACCCCATGACCACATCATGCTATTTGAGTTGAAACACATCTCATAAGACTGACTGTGGGTTCTAAAGCAGGGTATGAGATGAAATATCAACCGATTTGAGCTTAAAGTGAGATTTATCTCTGCTTTGAGGTGTAGTTGAAGTCATCCTCAGGAATTTTATTTTATAAGTTCTTCTTTTGTTTTGTAGTCTCAGATAAAAATTTTAATATTTAAAAAGTGCTGCTATTCATTGTTTGAAAAAAGTAAATTATACCTTTGTAAAAAAAAAAATATTTTTACAATTTTCGTCTTTTTTTTTCTAATGAAGGCTTTTTGATGGTGGTTGGCTGGTCTGTAGCACATTATATTTAATGACTGGAAATGTCATAAAGGTATTTTTTTTAAACATCAAGATTTTTTTCTTTTTTTTGCATTAAGAAAATGAAGTTTGTTTCAAAATAAAGGATCTTCGCAATTATATTCATAACAGTCAAACACTATTTGCCCCAAATGTGTAATACTGTAAGCCATCTTGATTGTTTGTTTGTTTGTTTGTTTGTTTGTTTTTCCTCTGTAGTTTTTTTTTTTTTGTGTCCATTTCTTTTTCTGTCAAGAGTGGGCAGTTGTGTTTCATTTGTTAGGAAAATAATGCAACACAAATGTGATTCTATAAATCTGCTTCATTTTTTAAATGCAAAAAGAATTTCTTCTTTCTTTTGTTTGGTTAGGGGGGAATAGGGTTCTGTGAATATTCTTGACAGATTTCCTGAGATTCACCAAACTATAACCTAAAAATCTGACTACATGCCCACCGAGTCAGTTGTCCCTCAAAGTTTTGATTGTCTTTTCCATATTCTAATTACATGGTAATGCCTGGACTGGTGTCAGACGGTCCATAGGGGGCAGCGTTTGCCATTACACTGAACTCTGGTTCAAAGAGATATTTGATGGCAGTTCTGTTGGTCTTATGTATCTCGAGGCTCAATACACATTTGCAAAAAACCTCTGAAGTAAGAAAATTTGTCATAGGTTTTGTAGCAACTGGCGTCTGGAGCATAATTTCTCCTCCTCTAGGATTTTGCAGGTAGTGAAGTTTTCTCATTTAAAGACATTATTTATGTGTTGTGAAGATATTTTGATGCACACAACACTCGAGATATTGAATTCCTGATCTAAGGTGTTTCTGAGAAAAGGGTTGTCACTTTATTCTACTGCTTTGAACTCGGCCAGATTGTGTGTAGATCCTTAATGCAAAAGTATCAGACCAAAATAAAAAAAGAAAAAAGAAAAAAACCTGTTTTAATGTTATCATAAATTAATTAAAAAGGAAAAAAAGGTTATTTGGTACTTGATACAAATAGACGTTTTAGCGAAGGCTAGTTTTCCAGTCCGATAAACGTGGTGTTCCTCAAAGCTCTGTCTTTGGACCATCTTTGATTGTGTAATCTGTAACTGTGGAGAGGGCATTATGTATACACAAGTTAATTATTTGAAAATGCATTAAGCTGGATCACGTCAAATTGAATATTACAGCCCAGTCCAGTGATGGACATGTATGGTATGGCACACAATTTTCTTTTTTTTTTTTTTTTTTTTTTTCTCCGCGCAGCTCCTGTGTTAGCAAATAGTTTTAGTACTTCCTTTTTTCTTTCTTCCCCACTTAACAATTAAGATCAAGCTTCACATTAACATAAAATGACCCCAGTTTAAACCTGATTGTGACACCACACTGAGAGTTCTTGGAAAAAAAAAAAATAAATAAAAAAAAAACTGTCCCATCTTATTTGTTTTAATTGTATATAGAAATTTAATACACACATTTGAATGCAGTTTGCAGAACAGTTTCCATGTCATATTTAGTGTGTCTATTTTGATTGTGGGTCACAATCAAAATAATGACATCACTGGAGCCCTTGTAATAATAGTAATCAATGGGATTACAGTGACACATCTAACATCCAGCTATATCAAGGGCATTTTGCTTTTGGTTGTTTCTTACTGAAGCACCCCCAACACCACACATATACACATTCAGACACTCACGCGCCAGAAGAAGCATGTTTGGTTTGTATTGATCAGTTTGATTGGTAGGTATTGATTATCATTGCTGCAGTCATGCCATGCTGGAGAGAGGATGTTTTCAGTGCACTTGAAGTTTGCTTTCTTTTCTTTATTTTGATTTGATTTCTTGCATGCTGCTGTTTCTGTTTTTTTTTTTCTTCTTCTTTGAGAGGTCTTTTCTCTCCTTCCCCACTTTGTATAGACAGAAAGTTGTGCTAAGTGTGATGGGTGGATAATGCTGGTGTGTTCTCCTGCGGTGAATGCTTGTCAGGCAGGCAGTAATACAGTACATTACTGTAGGTGCTGATTCAGACTTTATGATGTCATCTCTGAAAGGGTGACTTTTAATGACATTTAATGCAAAATGTAACATATGTGAATAAAATATACAGATGCTCTGATATGCCTTTGTGTGGTTTTGTTCTGCCCCCAATCCAAAATGTACAATCCACATATTGTTGAACAAAGGCCTATCGCTGGTCTACTTCCCACAGCAGTTTCATTTATTTGTTTTTGTATTCTACTACTACTATATCTTTAACTTCATGTAAATATGCAGTGAAGACTTTGGATGCTGCATAACATCTTGCTGGATTTGAATTATGAGTTTGAAGTGTTCAAATCAAGACAACAACACAAGAACCATCCAGTTTCATGTGGTTTATTGCATTTCATTGAATATCATTTAATGCATTTGAACTCTTTTGTAAATTATTTTCCTTATTACTTTGAATATGTATTTGATTTCTAAATACTTACGAATATGGTTTATAGCAGGTGTTAACAGTGATGAACAGTTATGAAGAATGTTGGGTGGGGTTGCTATAAACCATTAAAGCAATTTTTTTATAGAGAGAATAACCACCCCGACCTCCTGTTGTCAATCACCGTGTCAAACCCCCCCACCACACACAACGCACTACACGGCCCCCCCGCACCCCTACAGACCACCACAGCCCGGTAGCAACTATACCGACATCACCTACTTTAACATTTTTACATACAGGACCACAAGGGGTCTGCATGTGAAGTAGGGTGCCAACTCGTGCCGGTCAGCAGGTAAAGTACCGTTACTGCAGAGAAACGTGTCGGTAATTTCGCGAGGAGAACAGGACAGGTAGGCCTACATCTTTCGCGGAACCCCAAATTTGAACTTAGCAATTGTCATTTAGAACGCTTCTATCCACATTCCTTTAAAGGCTCGTTATGACGTCATATTAAGTCGTCTCGGAAGAGCGTTTTTTAAAAATAAATAAATAAATAATAGTAAATACGTAATATCTCCGACTGAATAGGACTCCATGTCCATTTAGGACATAAATACCAAAAACACTTGCACACATGGTGTCAGGCTATAGGGGGATCATTTATAGCTGGGTCATTCTATGGAAATGTCAATTTTTTTAGTCCCTAGTTGAAAAATTACAATTGAAAAACAATTTTCTTTATATATTAAAATGAAACAATATGTTATTTGAACAATGATACCGTCTTGAGTCATTAATGTGGCAATATTTTTTTTATTATACAGAATTATGAGTTAATTATAAATGCACAAAAAAGATATAAAATACATTAAGCTGTCATGTATGTGTATTCATAAAGTCAAAAGGTAATCTAATAATGTTAGATGTTAATGTTTAAATGTTAGAAAAATACATTTTAAGATATCTTGCCATACCAAAAGTGGACATGTTCTGTAGAATGGAGTTTAGGAATAGGAGTTTATTTTTATTAAAAGTAATATCAATATATAAAGGTAATATATATATAATTCGCATTATACATAATTATTTTTTTTTAGGTTTTACGATAAACATTTTAACAACTTTGTTTTCAACTGTTTTATTTTATTTATTTTTTTACTCTTTTCTCTTCAAACTTTCAATTTATGATCTACATGTGGAAAAGATTGTATCACAACTGTATCACATCTAGCTTAAGCGACACCAGCACTGTTTTGATTCTATTCCTTTCATTTTAATTCTCTTTTATCAAAAGACTATTAAAAGTAGCCATTCTTTCCATTCAGAAAACATAAAGCCTTAAAGAGAATTAAATTAAAAACATTTATTGTTTGTACTTTGTGATAAAACTGACAGAATTTAAAGGATACGATTTGTGTTATATTAAAAGTAACAAAACCCTTATTTGTTATTAAATGTGGCTGACACACTACAAATGATGATAGACTGAAAGATTAAAAATGTTAATATATTATTTTCAAGCATTAATACAGGCAATAAAACATATTGTCAATAGTCGCACAATGTGATTTACCTCAAAAAAAACAACAACAGTAAGAAGCGCTGGAGCCCTCATTAATGTTTGGGGGGCCATACAAATGTTAAAGGGGTGCTATTATGCTTTTTCACTTTTTGAAATTTAGTCAGTGTGTGGTGTGGGCATAAAAAAGATCTACAAAGTTACAAATCTCAAAGTCCATTCCAAAAGGAGATAAATCCCTTTTCAAGAACTACAACGAACGGCTCCCGCCCACAGAAATTCAGATTGTTTGAGGCGAGGGTAGGGACGAGGTGGGGGATAAGCCTAACTTTAGCGATGCAGTGCAGAGAACCGCTTCAACGAGCTGTAGCGCGTCGGGTTTAAACACAAGCATTGACTAGAGTGGCCGATTCAGAGCTGTAACGCGCTGCAGACGTGTGCAGTACAGGGGGTCGAAACACATGACGAAACCATGATCTACTCCGGTTGCCATGTCGGAGCCGTAACACGCCGCAGACGTGTGCAGTGTGTGGTAAGAGATTTATTCATACAGTGTAGATAGCTTCACTTATAATGCAAGTGTTTTTTAAAATGCATAAACTTGCACTAGAATAGACTAGACTTATCAGTGATGATGTTCTTTGATAATGTTAGGCTGCTTTTAGCCTTATGTTGGAGCTGGTTTGGGGCAATGAAACTAAGTATGTAAATAATTACATACATTAGCATCATAATATCATGTATTGGCGATCTCGCAGGCTGATGATAGGACCCAACACTACTGTAGCATATTATTTACTCACCCTCCATGCATCCTAGGTGTATATGACTTCCCTCTTTCAGATGAATGCAATCGGAGTTATATTAAAATTTATCCTGGCACTCCCAAGCTTTAGAATGGCATAGGCGGGTGTTTCTTCTCAGCAGTCCAAAATAAGTCCAATAATGTGCATCCATCCATAATAAAAAGTGCCTCACACAGCTCCAGTGGGTTAATAAAGGACTCCTGTAACAAATCGATGCGTTTCTTGTAAGAAATATCCATATTTAAAACGTAAGAATCACTTTAATCTAGCTTGCTCTAACAGTTGTACACAGAACTTGCTTCTTTGACAAGGGGTGTGGCAGTACTGAAAGCTGTTCGCCAATCGCAATGCAGCGGGACAGCTAATCACAACACAACACAATTCGTTTTTCAGAAGGCGGGCCTTCATTAAACCCGGAACTAATCAAGCCTTATGTGCCAGACTGGGAGAAATGTGTTCTAATAATGTAAATTATGTTACAAAATAATGTGTTTTTCGAACAACTAAGCATGAAAACATGTTCTAGTACACCCTCAAAACAAAATCAAGACTTTGTAAAAGAGCATAATAGGACCCTTTTAATGCACAGAGGTGCCCTGGGATGACTTGCTATGCCACTACACATATTATTAGCGTGCTATCTCGCGATCGAATTTTTAGATAAAATAATTTGCAAGAAAAGTGAAATGCTAAAGTGGAGTGTGGAGGTGGTAATGTTTTTGATGCAGTTAAACTTTCAGTTTCGCTATTAGTAAAGACGCTGCTGCTGCCGAACACTGTCGAGAGACTCGTTGACTGGTAATTCTCTCTGTTTCTCTATCCAATATCTGCACACAGATGGCTTAAGCAAGCCTATATAAATGTGGTCAGAATGTCTTGAGCTATGATAACCTTGAAATAAGCGGATTATTTGACTTTGGTCTGTCGAATTATTGAAAGACACTTTGCGTCGAAATTTTTCAGTAGGCCTATATATTACAGCTCAGAAGTGTGAGGTCAGCAAGCATTATATTAAACGTTATATTAATTATATCAAATCAGATCAACTAGGGTATATAGCGCACAAATGGAGCCATAGCTTGTTCATGGTGAAATCTTTTTTTTTCTCTCTCTCCAGTGTTATTGTTACATTTTCATCTGAAATAAGTCACAACCCAAAGTGACAAATTATTCATCATGCAGCATTTTAAATGAATTGTTCTAATAGCATTGTCTAAATGTGAGCTGTGTGTCATTTGCAGGTGCTGCCATTAAATTTGGTTGTTAAAATTTCTAATCTGCGAGTGTAGCAGCAGTTCTTTTTGCTGAGGTTTGGTAACTGACCACATCGTATTATTAATGAGAGTCTTGTCTTTTCTCATGAGAGTTCATTGTGGCCACTAGAGGCTCGGTTTATCTAGGCCGAGAGAGAACATAATTATGACCCTTCCTGTGCCAATTAGTTAAAGCAGATAATATGAATTCTCCAAAAGTTAACAAAACACATCAATCAATTTTCTGCATTATTGTTTGTTAAAGCTACACACATTCACAAATGTGTATAACCGATCAGACAACAGGCAAAGCATTAGATTCGCTGCATTAGATTCAGCGTTTGCTAAATGAGCACACCATTTATCTGTCTAATGGCTCAATGTTCAAAGATGTCGCGCTGCGGCCCAGAAACCAAACCCCTGTAAACATGTTTGTGCGCTGAATGGAAAGTGGGTTGGCAACACAATAGCTGCCTGGACGACACACTGACCAATACACCGCCTACATCGTGCATGACATCATAGCGTATTAGCTTAGCAAACTGGATTTGTTTGGATGGTTGCAGTTTTTGTTTATGCAGGCTTTATTGAAAAATGCTTTGTAATGGATGCAGTGAATATTCTCATGCCGCATACATTCCAGCATCTACAGTAGGTATCATTATCATCTGAAATACATTATCATTAAATTTAAATTAAATGTAGCATTTTTTAAAGTCCATCTTTCAAAATTTGGTGTTACATTTAAAATGACTGGTTTTTATAGTATGATTTAGCTCACCATACAGCTGTTTGTAAGTGTTATACTGCACCAGTGCTTGAGCTGGGATTGGTCATGTGTGCACACTGCTTCCTCTCTGAAGCGCTTACACAGGAACTTATCAAATTCTAGTGAATTATTAACCTCAGGACAGCTAGGAAGGTTTGAAAATCACTTCGGATATGTCAGAAACTGGCTATGGCAGGTAGGTCTTCTCTAAATGTTTGTTTTAACTGGTTGGGGAAAAAAATTAGATTGGCAAAAAAGCAATTAGTGCAGTCCAAGGCCACAAAGAAACACAGGTGGACATTATTACAGGTGATGTGTTGAGTGATCCAGTGTGCTGTGATAGGTTATTTGATAACTACAGAACAGCATTCACACAGCTTGAGCTAGTGTATGCTTACAATTACAATGAACAATTCTGTTATTTCATGTATGAATTATATAATAAATGTAGATAATAGGTGGAGTATAAAGGTTTTTGATCAAATTATTCAATATTCTTACAGGAAAAGCCAGTGGAAGAACCGATGCAGTCCAAAGCAGGTAAGAAACATCATTTTGAGCATTTTTGAGAAAGAATTTTTATTGATTTCATGTGACCTGAGAGAACTCAAAGGGAAAAGTGTTATTATTACACAATTTTAGCTGTAAATAGTCTTCAAATGTAATTTTATTTTCTCATATGAATTCCATATGCCATCTGGACACTTAATTTGCACATAAACGTAAATGTCAGAATTTTATTGCATCGGATATGTTACATATGAAGTCAGCTCCCCTTTACATCTCCAAAAACTTTTATAGGTATTTTTGTTTAGTCTCATGACATGTTCCCAAACTGGCGTGTTCTTTGGTTAAAATAAATTCTATATTGGCTCAGCCTGCCAAAATTGAGTTTAATCTCATATGGAGAGGTAAACAGAAATGTCTCTTAGTTGGATCTGTGTGTTAACGACTGCATTGATAATGACTGTTTTTATTAGTATGTCCAATTAAAGCTCATGATAAGTGTGTAGTTTCTCAGGGCGTTAACTAACCCTGAGATGTGTGTGTGTGTGTGTGTTTTACTCTGTGCCCAGAGGGCTGGATAACTCTGAGGAAATACAGAGGACAGAGTTTTATCATCTCCATGGCAGGATATGGTGAGAGAGAGAGAGAGAGATGTGATGTTTCTTCACTGTGGTGATGTTTAATATGCATCACACACCGCTGAAGAACATACATCTCTGATATAAGACAACTGCATGTCGGTGGTTGCCTTCAGTTACTGCTTTGCATTGGTATCTAATCACAAATAGCTAGCATCACCTTTCATCAACAAACAAAATCAAAAGATAAATACAGTAATAATTAAACAGTATCCTGATAAAACAAAATAAAATGAACAACTTGGGTTTCTAGTGATATTTGTCTGGTTTCCCATTAAGTGGGAAGTGGTTAAGTAGTTTCCCATTTGTCTTCTTGGAAACATATCTTCTGTAGCCTCTGAAGGGCAGTACTAAATGAAAAAAATATGATACTTAGGCAAATTAAGAAAAATGTACACATCTCCATTCTGTTCAAAAGTTTTCACCCCCGTTTTCTCTTAATGCATTGTTTTTTCCTTCTGGAGCATCAGTGAGTGTTTGAACCTTCTGTAATAGTCCCTCAGTTGTCCTCAGTGTGAAAAGATGGATCTTAAAATCATACTGTTATTGTTGGAAAGGGTTCAAATACACAAAAAAGCTTTAACTGGTCAGAACAAACAGTTCATGAACAACTATCACTAAACAAAAAAACACAGCTGTGGATCATTCAGGTAACAACACAGTATTAACAATCAAGTGGATGTAAACACTTGAACAGGGTCATTTTTTATTAATTCAACTATTATTTTCTCTTGTGGACTATATGTAAACATGTTTTATGTGAAATAT
>JAHKKF010527059.1:0-37199 GCA_019740295.1 Labeo calbasu
TATATTTAAACATTTAAATTAAACATATGTAAATGAGGTAGCAGGTAACACAACATACTACATATTTTAAGACAGAATGTACAATTTGTTTAATTTATATATATATATATATATATATATATTTTTTTTTTTTTTTTTTTTTTCCAGTGGGTTGGGGGTTATAGGAATTAATACCTTTATTTAGCAAGGATTTTATAATTACATTTACAATGTTACAAAAGATTTATATTTCAGTTAAATGCTGTTCTTCTGTTCTATTCATCAAAGAAACCTGAACAAAATTCTACTCAGCTGTTTTCAACATAATAACAATAATAAATGTTTTTTTAAACAGCAAATCAGAACATTAGAATGCTTTTTGAAGCACCATGTGACTGGAGTAATGATGCTTAAATTTCAGCTTTGAAATCACAGGAATAAATTGCATTTTAAAATATATTCAAATAGAAAACAGATATTTTTAAATACTAAAAATATTACTAAATTTTACTGTTTTTGCTGTACTTTGGATCAAATGCATGCTTGGTGAGCAGAAAATACTTTTGACATGTTTACCATTGCACACTATTTGCATAGTTTACACTGTTTTCCACATATTTGTATGACGCGAAACGCGCAGTGTCGCTCAATTAAAGATGCAAGTGAAGTCATGTGAGCATAAAGCAGCACAATATCGTCCTATTTGACACACTGTTTTAGTAGTATGCGGCGACGCACCATCTGTCATGTCATCCGTCTCCTCGTCGTGACTGATTGACACCTCGATGTCAGTGGATCTGCTCTCATTTCGCGCATCCTCGATGGATGTACTCTGGGGCTCTTCGAGTTTCACGTTATTATGAAGTGTCAAAGCGTCTGTGGGGCGGTTGCTGCCCCAGATGGACTTGCAGAGATCATAGTAATTCCAGTACACCCTGCCGTGCCCGCTGCTTTTGTGATGCTCGTGTATTTTCAGGAACTTCTGCTTGAGTGTTTTCAGTTTGGTGGTGACCTGCCGCTTGGTTCTGTGGATCCCTTGCGCCCGGAGGAGCCTTGATATCTCAGCGTAAATAAGAGAATCGCGCACCGTTCCACTGATTTGCCTACTGATTTCTTCGTCCTGTCGGATGTACAGCAGCGCCCTGGTCTCGGTGTCCGTCCAGTTTCTCTCTACTGACATTTCCTCATACATTTCGCGGCGTGGAAATCTTGGGAAATCACGTAAAGAGTTCATTTACTCAAAACATCAGTTGATTCACGACTCGCGCGTCACGTAGGCCTGCAAGTGCATGACGTATGTGCGTCAGTCGTTCTGAACTTTGTGATTGGCTCACACTCGCGGGCCGCGGCAGCCCTCTAGCGTCAATCCGTCCCTAAACTTAAACTGTCACAAAATGTTTATTTTTCCATATATAATAAATGGTACATCATGCACTTTATGGGAAATAAGCAGAGATTTTACAAACAGTCATGGTTTTTATACTGATTTTGAATTACAACCTAACAGATACACTACCAGTCAACAGTAAGATTTATAATGGTTTTTTTTTTTTTAAATCTCTTCTGCTCTGCGTTTCTCTTCAAGCCTGCATTTATTTGATCCAAACAGTAACATTCTGAAATATTTTTACTATTTAAAAGTTAAAAATTGCTTTCTATTTGAATATATTTTAAAATGTGATTTATTCCGGTGATTTCAAAGCTGAATTTTTAGCATCATGACAAAAAAAAAAAATGTATATATATTTATTATATTTTATTATATAAAATATTTCACAATATTGCCGATTTTGCTTTATTTTGGATCAGATAAATGCAGCCTTGTTGAGCAGAATTTAATTATTATTATATAACAATTATTATATATACATTTTTTTTTTTTTTTTAATCTTACTGTTCAAAAACTTTTGACTGGTAGTGTATATTTCAGTAAAATTACAACCAGAGCTATTTAATAAAAGTGTTAGGATGAGCTTTAGTGGTCAATAAATAAATTAATTAAATGATATCCTATCTCAGGGTCATTACGCAGAATAAAAACATTCAATAATCAGTTTTCTTATCCAACCTGGGTTTAAAGTTTGATCTGATTTCTCCATAACAAAAATATCCTACACTGAAAGGTCAGACCTAGAGAAATACATATTATCTTCTGATGCAAGTGCAGGGACAAGATGTAATACAGAAAATTGTTTTGGAGAATTGATAAAATGTTTTATTGTTATGTACAAACTAAGGCACTGACTGTAGAACAGACCAACAGCTGATTGGTCAAACCAACACTTAGAGTAAAGCTAAATTACAAACAGTCAATGAAAAAAAATTGTGGAAAAACTTACAATGGAGAGAATTATTTCTAAGCTTAAAATAAGGAGTTTGTATAAACAAACATACAAGAAATATTACAGGAGAATATTCCAGAGCTATAATACAAAGCACCAACTGCAAAGAGATCAGTGTTGGACATCAGAGATTGCATTAGATGAATGCAAATGAACATAATGGATAAAATAAACAAGATTTGTACAGGAATAAAATTTAAAATCCCAAATTAACCGACAAAACTGAGAAATACAGATCACTTGATTTGAAGAGAACACACTTCCACCCCACGGAGCATGTGACCAATAAATGTTACTAAAAAAGCTTGAGCGGAACCAATTAATACTTTTGCATCACTGTTAAACAAACAGTGTTAAACAAGCTATTGTACACCACATAAAGCGATGGAAAAATCCACCATATTTAACATCTAAAGTGTTAAATGCACTGTAAACATGACCAGAAAACAGAACACTGTTCTGAGAAAATAAACCTCAAAAAAAGAACTATTACATAATTAATTGAGAGGTGTAGATACCACACATCTGAACATAAAGCTGCACAGAGGATTTGCAGGATGGTTGCAAAACTTGATATGATATGACCGTTGGTAATCGAAAACCAAAAACACGCAAAAAAAATAAAATAAAAACAAAACTATTTAAAAGATTACATTTGCCCAGTGCATTAAATAACTTGATTAAAAAAAAACTGGGAGATTCTACTGCAAAAATGATGGTCACATGACACTTGATTGAGAAAACAACAGCTACAGAATTCTGTAACAACGCAAGTAACAATTCATAATGAAAGCATGATGAGCATTATGAAAAAAAACATAAGTGATTCTTTGATTCGGTATAAATCGATTAAGTTTATACCGATCTCCCTGATATTCTGAAATCCTGGCGTAATTAAAGAAAAAAAAGGTCATGGTAACGTGATGTTTTTGGCTTTGCTATTGTTGATCAGGTGATGTGCTTGATTTTAAACAGATAAGAGACTGATTGTTGTCGCATCTCTCTCTACATTCTGGAGTTGTTGAGCAGCACATAGGAAGAGTTTTTGGCTTTATATTGGGTCTGTAAGGAGACTGGGCATCCTCACAGCTCAGAGACTCGCTCTCTCGCTCACCACATCCTGCAGGCGTTTGAGCAGCACGTCGTCGCTCTCTTGCCGCAGGCATTTAGATGGAGACTCGGTCTCGTCGCCTTCCATGGTGAACGCCCGCTTCTTGCTCACCCCACCCTGACGGATCATCTGGTTTATGTCACTCAGCTCCTGACGAGAAACAGAGAGCAGAAGGCTGTTAGTGCCACAACTAGAACTGGAAAAACCCACTGGAACATTTTCAATCCACATTATTATGGAAATCAGTAGGAGAGTTCAAATGAGGAAAAAAATGCATGCAAACTGCATTTTTAATTTAATAAAATTGTAATAAGTTATCATACTATAATAATACCCAGGTGCATTGTGTGTATTTCATTGTTTTTTTAAATATCTTGTGATCCACAGATTCAGATGCTGTTTCATGCACTGTTGATGCTTATTGTTACCTTTGATGGGCTGCCAGTAAACTTGTACGTGTATGCAGTACTGGGAGTGAGACTCGAGCCGTTTTTATGAGGAGAGACAAAGATGGAATGTCTCTGAGATACACGGCGAGGAGAGAGAGGCTGAGCCCGAACCGACGGGAATGGAGATAACGGAGGAGCTTCCATCTTTATAGAGAAACAGAGAGAGAAAGAGTCATATACTTACAAATTGTCTCAAAAAACCAACAGTTACTAAAAGATGATTTTACCTTTTCAAATTAAAAGAGAAGTCCACTTCCAGAACAACAATTCACAAATAATTTACTCATCTCCTTGTCATCCAAGATGTTCGTGTCTTTCTGTCTTCAGTCGTAAAGAATTATGAGTTTGAGGAAAGCATTTGGAAAGCATCAGGATTTTTCTCCATATAATGGACTTCATTGGTGCCCCAATTTTGAACTTCCAAAATGCAGCCTAGCGAAACGAGCGGTCATTTGTTCAAAAATTTGTATACCTTAAGCACAAAAGCTTGGGTAGCACAGGCTTTGGGATGCGCACCATGATGCTACGAACCACATCTAAGTTCACTGTCTGTGTACTCCGGCTCAAGAAGGTAGAGTATGGCGAAAAACATCCATCTCATTTTCTCCTACAACTTCAGAATAGTCCGACATCGTTGTACCTTTTTGTTTGTAAACAGCGTTTGACTTACTTGCACTTCCTTAGTCTTTGCGCGTTCACTTTGTGAACACTGGGTCTGTAGTTCCGCCTACGTTCCGCGTGACCTTTCGACCTGATTCAATAGTACGTGGACGTGCATGCCAGAGCTAGTGCTACATGAGCTTTTGTGCTTAAAAAGTATACACATTTATTTTCCGAAAAAAATGACAGATCGTTTTGCAAGATAAGACCCTTCTTCCTCGGCTGGGATCGTTTAGAGCCCTTTGAAGCTGCATTTAAACTACATTTATGAAATGTTTTCCTCAAAAACCATACTTTCTTCACGACTGAAGACAGAAAGACATCTTGGATGACAAGGGGGTGAGTAAATTATTTGTAACTTCTTGTTCTGGAAGTGGACGACTTCTTTAAGTAAAGCAATACACCAACCTTGTTATCAAGCGTGGAATGTGCATATTTGAGAGCGAATGATTTCATCTTTAGCACATAAACAGAGTTGTAGAATTGAATGAGGTCTCCTCTTTCCTCTGATTCGCTGTCAGCCTCTGTTCTGTCAGCCTGTTCTGTCCTCTCATTGGCTGTGAACACACAAAAAAAATAATATATACACATGAATGCATATATATATGCTCACCAAGGATGCATATATTTGTTGCCTATACATATATTTGTTGCCTATGCATATATTTTCAAGTGAATGACCTATTTCAAGGTGAAAGCGGCGAATTTTGCCTGAAAGGTGACAGTTTGCACCCCTGGTTTATGTATTAACATTACATTAAACAAAACAACAACAACAACAACAAAAAAAAGACAGACTTGGAGGACTTTGCCCACTTCATCCTTACATTGGTCTGCTGGTGGATCCACTTCCATGTTCTCATCTGTCTGTTGCTCTCTGGGACGCCTCTTCAGTAAAACACTGCGGTACACCTACAAACACATCAACAAGATGTTGTGGATGCTGATGCATCAAAGCCTCCTATGTGCTGTCATCACAGCTCAAATTCCAAGGCTTTTGACATTAGGAAGCTGGAGCAACCAGACATTTTCTTTTTACCTTTTTCAAATGCTATTTCCACATTAAGCACACACAAAATAAATATAAAACAGTAGCAGTTAGTAACAGGTTTGGAAAGACTAAGACTGTTAATACTCACGTGACTGTTGGCCTGAGGTTGGGTTCTGTAGCATTTCATAATGTCCTGAAAAGTGTGCTCTTCTTTTGTGATCTGCAGAAAAAAAAATGTTTTTTTTTTTTTTTTTAATGTTTCATGTTATATTTTCATTTTCATATTTGCCCCTTCACTCAGAGAAAATGCTTGAGTAATATATACATACAAAAGTTGAGTCAAGATTTTTTTTTTTTTTTTTTTTTTTTATAAGTAAAAACTTTTATTCATGCATTCAATTGATAAAAATAAATTAAGACATTTAGAATATTCTAAAATATTTTTCTGCTTCAAATAAAAAAAATGCTCTTTTGAACTTTCCATTCAAAGATTCCTGGGAGGGGGATCCCAGTTTCCTAACCCAACTGTTGATAATAATTATAACACTGACAACAATAAGAAATGTTTTTTGAACAGTAAAACAGCAAATGTGACCCTGGACCACAAAACCAGTCATAAGGGTCAATTTTTTTGCAATAAATAAGAATAAATAAGCTTTCCATTGACGTACGGTTTGTTAGGATAAGCCTGGAATCTGAGGGTGGAAAAAAAAACAAAAAAAAAAAAAAAAAAAAAAAATTTCCTCAAAACATGGAGAATATCACCCTTAAAGTTTTCCAAATTAAGTACTTAGCTATGCATATTACTAATCAAAAATTAAGTTTTGATATTTACAGTAGGAAATTTACAAAATATCTTTATGAAACATGATCTTTAATTATTTTTTGCATAAAAGTAAAATCAATAATATTGACCCATACAATGCAATTTTGGCTTTTGCTACTAATATACCCATGCTACTTAAGACTGGTTTTGTGGTCCAGGGTCACATATTAGAATGATTTCTGAAGGATCATGTGATACTGAAGACTGGAGTAATGATGCTGAAAATTCACATCACAGGAATAAATTACATTTTAAAATATATTCAAATAGAAAGCAGTTATTGTTGATTGTAATAACATTTCACAATATTTTTGCTTTTTTAGTAAAAATAAGCAAATAAATGAATGCATGCATACATGCCTTGGTGAGAGAAATTTATTTGAAAATCACTTAAAAACAAATCTTAACAGACATCAAACTTTTGAACGGTAGTGAAGTTTATTACCTCTAGTCAACTGCTGTAACATGGCACAACAATGTTGCCATAGCACTTTTTTCCACATTTCAAAAGGCGTACCTTTGATATAATGTAGACTGCACAGAGCAGCAGCTGGTCCAGGTGTCTGTCTTTCATCAGGTCAGTGCAGTGCAGCAGCGAGTGCTCAAAACACGTCCAAATCTTCCCTCGCAGCTCTGATGAGATATCCAGCTTCAGACACAGGTCTCGCAGACGCACACTAGCTAAATGATACACCTGAAAGAAAAACCAACAAAACATGCAATGCAGCTAACAAAGATTTTTATTCAACAGCACATGGTAGAAGTCAAAGAATGTGTTCTCACCTTCCTGAAGAATAGGGCGAGGGATCCTGTGCGGCGGGGTTTGTTGACGGCCAGCGGCTGTGTGTCGGAGCTGGCGGGTGGTGCTGCGGCTCGGCTGGGGGAGGCCGTCAGTAACACTTGAGCGGTAAGGGGGCTCATGTCATTGGCTTGAAGCTGGATGACTGTGATGCCGCCTGTATCGTTCTTTACCACTGAAGGATGAGGAACCATCATGTCAACAAACGTTCTGTCAAATAAATGTAAGAAGAAGAGGAAGAGACAAATTTGGTATACCTGGCAGTGGAATGGTGAGCTGCTGGCCGTTTCCGGTCGCCATTGAGAGGACAGTCGTTGTGGCGGTAGTGTTCTGGTTGTTGTCTGAGATGCTGGGAATGATTTTGATGGGAGTGACTGAGATTCTTTTAATTGGGGACTGTGGTGGAGGGTCGTCACCAAACAAGCGTCTCTTGGCACTGCCAGCTGCAGGTGAACTGTAGCGGTCGTGAAGAGAGATGGGAGACTGAGGGATGTCTAAGAGAGAAATTAAAGAAATTTTATGAGTACATCTTTTTGAATATTCCAAAAAAAAAAAAAATAAATAAATAAATAAAATAAATAAAAAAATAACACCACCACACACATTCACAGATTCATCCAGAGACACAAAAAGTTTTTTGAGACTTCTTTATACAATCTTACTTTTTTCTACATTCCTACTGCATTGCTCATTGTTATGTGTATTCTTTTCAATATTGTTTAATTGTTTAAACTGTAGTTTCAACATTTACAAATATAATTAAAATTCACAATTCTACCCAATATTAATTAATGGACATTAGATGAAATGAACTAACAATGTACATTTATACTTTTTTAAACTACCTTTAACAAAGATTAATAAATACTATAACAATGTTTTGCTCATTGTCAGTTAATGCATTAATTACCATTAATTAATGGACCTCACTGTAAAGTGTTACCTAAATAAAAAACAGTAATATTTCATATATGCATTTATCTAGGCATTTTAAAATGGTAAATATATATTGGTAAATATATTCCTAATAATTTTTATCCAATCAAATGCTCTTTAGCATGTTTAATTATACACATTCATAGCATCTCATAGAGCTCAGCCTCTCATTTTAAGACGTGATACCTTTGCGTGCACTGGAGCCCAGGCCTGTGCGGACCTCCCTGATGCGAGGGTGGATGATGGGGGAGAGCGCCACCAATGGGAGGTGAGTGGGACCGCCTGCATTGTTGCCAGTGTCAAAATTACTGGGAAAATTCACCTACGAAACGCACATTAAAAACAAAAAACCAAACAAAACAAAAAAAAAAAAACAGGTTATATCTGTAATTTAATTCCTGACAATGTTTACCCTACAAAAGTGGTTTGAGAGTGTATGTATGTACCTCTTCTACAGTAGGGATTTTATTGTTAGCGTTGTTGAGTGCTGTCCACAGGGCAGAGTCTCTTGTCCAGGCTTTGCTTTCCAGCACCTGTTCCTCTATACTGTTCAAATGCTTCACCATGTCTCGGGACAAACCCTCCTCAGAGCGGATGAACACCTCAATCACCTACACAAACGCATGTACATTTGCTTTAGTACTTCAATTTAAACTTTTTTTTTTTTAACAGTTTGTGATTTTTTTTTTCTCTACAGACATCAATATCAACTGGAAAATGATGCAATAGTACACCATTCTGTACCTTGTAAAAGTAGAAAGGCGGAATCTGAAAAACTTCCAGTATCCAGGGGAAGGTTCTTTGAGAGCTGTATGCAAACAGCACCACCTCCAGACAGCACGCCAACAGGGAGCAATGGAGCACCTCCTGCTCCAACAGGACCTGATAGAGATCAGGAGAAGAGAGGAAGAGGTTGCAATCTTACAAAAAAGCAGAAAGTAAGATCTGAAGATAAAAAAACAAAAAGATCATCTGGCAAAAATCCATTTTCGTCTTTGTGTTTGGTGATAAACACATTATATGGTATTAGGGGTGAATGGTTTTTACTAGTGTATTTATTAAGTTTAGCAGTTACACTGACTTACCGCCATGTCTTTCCCTTGTAATCTCTTCATCTCTTGAGTCATGATATTCTCCAGTATCTTAAAGTACAAGATCTCCGCCAGCTTCAGCCGATTCTCTGCGAAATCTACACACAAGAACTTGCACTTGATTACATGATAAAATACGATGCTTTCATCACAGTCATCTCTATTAAAGATCTTTTTTAAGATGTGCAGTATATCTGACCCATATGTGCTCCTGGCAGGTCATCTGTGGGTTTGGTGTAGGCTTGTTTAAACCTCTCTCCCATAGTCTTCACTCGGTTCAGAATGGACTCAGTGGGATTTCGAGAGCAGGAACTATATAAAAAAACAAACAAAAAAAACTTAAGACTGACGGCCATCATGATGGTTATGTATACTTGAATGTACATGCATACCATGCCCAGTTTAAAACTAACCAAAATTAACTATTTGAGTGTGGTTTGATTTTAGCAGATACTTACTTAAAAATTTGGACCAGAGCATCACTTGGAGCGTTTCGGAGGCCGGACACCATGCTCTGCAGTCGACTCACACTTTGGGTAGCTGAGGAAACGGGGGTGACCAGCACCTCTTTCTCCTTCAGATATCGTCGACCCGTTAGAGGCGTGGAGGGAGCAAGAGAGCGCGTCTATGCAAAAACACATCAGGAAGAAGCAAAAGGTTGAGGTTAGTAAGACTTTTATTTCAAATAAAACTTCTATTCAGCAAAGACACGTTAAAAAATGTAGCATGCTTCACAGATATTTTAAGCTGCACAACTCTTTTCAACATTAACGGTGATAAAAATACATTTTTCTTAAGCAGCAATTAGCATATTCTGAAGGATCATGTGACACTGAAGACTGGAGTAATGATGCTGATAATTCAGCTTTGCATCATAGAAATAACAGCATCTTAAAATTTGTTCAAATTAAAAACTAAATTTGAATATTTCACAATGTTATTGTTTCTACTGCATTCTTTTCATCAAATAAAAGACTTGATGAGCATAAGAGACACATTTTTTAAATATATTTAGTGTTGCAACTAGTAGGGTTGGGCAATATGGCAAAAAAAAAAAAAAAAAATTTAACCAACTCTCAATTTTTTTACAGTTTTTACCTAGTCAACTTGAAAATGTAACTACAACATGATTCAAGTAACTTTTTCTTTATTAACCCTCCAGTTAAAGAAAATTATATTCCAAGTGCACCACACATGAAGTTGTAAACATGTAAATATTAAACAAATTACTTAAATATCTTTGCAGAAAAGATGCATGAACTACAACTACATCTTGTCTTATACATATATGTTAAGAAATAATAGGATGCATGAAACGGCATTCTAAAAACGTGGCGCTTAAGTTAAAAGAAGTTCACTCCCATCTTGCATGTTTTCCTATTCTCTATTCCACTGCCCGCTTCGCATCTTTGTCAACACAAAAGCGTATTCTGTGTGAATGGCACCTAGCGATATGAGCGGGTCACACGTGAGCGGTTAATCATGCAGTTGGATTGTTCTTTTCTCTTTACTGCTATCATTGGCATATTGTCAATGGCATAATGTTTGGTAATATTTCTATTTAAAATCACGATTCCTCAATTTATTAAAAATCGTTGATCTATAATAATTGGGGAGTGGAAAAAAAAAAAAAAAAAAAAAAAAATTATATATATATAATTAATCACCCAATCATATAGATTGAGATTTCAACTAAGATTGGCATTCAGCAGCATCATGGACGTTATTCTAATGTGGCAGCAGTGAAAGAAATCTTCAGTACCTTCTCAAAGTGCTGCTGAAGGTTGTTCTCCACCTGCATGCGGGCAGATATTTGACCTGATGGAGGCTCAGCGGTGGCCTTGCGAGGTGTGCCGATCTCCTCATCTGCGTCAGCCCCCAAAAACACTCGCTCATCGAAATCACCCACAGTCAAAACATATTCCTCATACTCACGATTTATGGCTTTACTGAAAAAAAAAATCATATACAAGTAGATATTGAAATAAGATATTTTATTTACAAAATTGCTTTGAAATGCTAAAAAAAAAGCGAGAAAATGTATACAAAAATTTCATGGCACATGCTTACTTGTTGTCTTGGAAATTCGGGGTATCCAGTAACTCAGTCAGACTCTCAGCATCACCTTTTAATATCTGAGGAAAATAAGGCAATCATTTGAGAATATGGCACACATGACAAGGCTGTAAACAATCGTATTGTTCTTGCAGTGTAGATTGGTTGTATAAGCGTTTATGTGTTCCTCACTCTTTTCTCAAACAGTGTCTTTATGTAGGGTTTGAAGTAGTGCTCCTTTATGCCTTTGGCCTCCACCACCAACCCATCATGTAGCTCACACAACTTGTCAATGACGCAGGGCATTTCCTCCAAGTTTTCTGTGTCCTTTGGCAGTCCTAAAAAGAGGTGAGCAACAGACTATAAATGAAGCATTTACAACAAAGCAACCTACTCACTTGATCATAAATTAATCTTTTACGTTTTTAGTTTATGTTTCAATTTGTAAATTGCAGCATCTGTACTCCTAAACCCTGATTAAATGACCAAGACTGAAAACGTGTTTTTGCGATACAACTGTGAAGTTTCTGATTCAACAGATAATACAGGAAAGAAAACAAATCACAAACCATTTTACAGGGCCATTAATTAGTAGTTAGAAGTTGTTGTGTTTCAAATGCACAACAAATTCACATATTCAGTCAATATTTCAAAACTAAGTGCACTACTTTGCAAGTAAATCCTCTAATGCAATCAATGGACTCACTTGTAACTCTGTCTGCCTTCTTAAGGATAATGACTTGTAAACAGAAAATCAACAATTAATCAAGGAAACATCCTCTCACAGCGAGGTGAAGGGAGTTTTACCTCTGAAATATTGATTGATGAGATCTTTTTTGTTGGAACACATGAGAGCGTTGCAAAACACAAGGTCCAGACAGCAGAGCAGGAGGTGGTAGGAGTTGACCAGATCATCTCCAATCATACGGAAATTACCTGAAATAAAGCAGAAATCATGTCATTGCTTTCCCAAATCCCAAACTTCTAAAAACATAGTGTTTTTACTTGTTTGATGGTAAACCTTCACAATTTATTCATTCACTATGGCTGTGAAATAATTAACATATCTTATTTTACATAGTTAGTAGTATTATATATGCAAAGTGTGCAAGTAGTCTTATCTAAACCACACTGACAGTCGATAGTTCAAACAGGGAAGGCTTCTTTCGGGCTAATTACCTTTAGTGTACACAAAGAGAGTCCAACAGAACTTGAAGACATCACTGATGTGGCATGGAAGACGCCTACAAAAGAAATGTATGTTACACCATTTTCTCTTTCCAAACAAAGCAAAAATGGAGAGAAAAGCAGGTAGATTTACCGGTGTTTGCGGCTTCTAGGCATCCTGGGAGGTTCGCCCTGAGGATTCTGAAACATGTCCAGAAATATTGGCTCAAATTTACGAAAAATCACTGTTGACACTTCAAAATTGCGCTCCAGGCGACCTATGCGGCTGCGGAAATCCTGAGAGAGGTTCGACATGTCCGACCATTTCTTCATCTTGCTGAAGAACTGGATCAAACTAGAGGAAAGAGAGCATAACACACATTTTAATACAAACACCTCCATTTATTAGAAAAGAAAATCCCTGGAAGCGTGAAATAAACGCTCTTGCCATTGAGCATATCGTTTCTCTTCTTACTCTTTTAAAACTCAAACTTTTTCATTATACACACTGAAATTACAGGAGATACTGCCCATCCTGCAGGTATCTGTTTATGTCGGTTTGAGATATTACCTGAGCTTTGCCGAACGCAGGATTCTTGTAAGGGAAACGCAGTTTCCTTCCATCACACCCCGTCCCACAGTGGGGATGGAGCTCTTCCTACAGGCAGCATACAGAGAGCAGGCCAGCCAGTGAATGACATCACCCTGAGACAACCAAACACATGACACAAATGAACACATATATTACACAGCCTACTGTCATATGAGATGCATACATTTCAAAGGCCTAAATTATCAACATAACATGTTATACACAATCTACTACATGCCTTGTGTCATATGATAGATACTTTATACCTTTTCAGGCCTTTTAGTATAATTGTAAAAATGACAACCTACAGGTCACTATATTCAAAAGTTATTAAGATTCAGTAAGATTTTTTTTTCTTTTAAAGTCACTTCTGCTCACCAAGCCTGCATTTATTTGATCCGAAGTACAGCAAAAACAGTAAAATTCTAAAATATTTTTACCATTTAAAATAACTATTTAAGGTATTTTTTAAAATGTATCTTACTCCTGTGATTTCAAAGCTAAATTTAGCATCATTACTCCAGTCTTCAGTGTCACATGATCCTTCAGAAATCATTAGAATATGCTGATTTGCAGCTCAAAATTTAAAGTAGAATTTTTCACAACAGCATTTATCTGAAATAGAAATCCTTTGTAACATCATTAATGTCTTTATCACTTTTGATCAACTAAAAGCATCCTTGCTAAATAAAAGTATTAAGTATTCTATAATTAAAAATTAGAATTAAAATAAGAACATTTTACTGACTCCTGAAGCTTTTGAATAGTATAGTGTATAATGTTTTATTTTACAGATAAATGCTGATCTTTGGATCTTTCTATTTATCAAAGAATCCTGAAAAATTATATTTATCTGTTTTAAATATTGATAATAATAATACAAAAAAATGTTTCTTGAACAGCAAATCAGTGTATTAGAATGGTTTATGAAGGACCATGTGACACTGAAGACTGAAGCAATGATGTTGAAAATTTAGCTTTGATCACAGGAATAAATTACACTTTATATACCCAGTTACAACATAAGTATATTCAAATAAAAAGCAGTTATTTTAAATAGGAAAAATATTTCACAATTTTACTGTTTTTGCTGTATGTTGGATCAAATAAATGCAGGCTTGGTGAGCAGAAGAGAATATGTTAAAAAAAAAAAAAATTATATAAGAGCCATGGAAGCCTGATGTATCAAATATTATATAAACCATATTCCAAAAATATTCTGTCTAAAGGTTGTATTTTTAAATAATCAGATTTTCTGATTAGATTATTTCATATGTCAGTTTTTACAGGGTTAAGCTCGAATAAAATGAACACCACTAATATCTTTAATCTACAGACGTCTACAATCTGACAGATCTAACAACCGTCTACTATCAAAGATCTAGCAACCACTAAGAAATGTGTGGAAAGATGCATGTTTCCCAGCATTCCCTTTAAATGACTTCCTCATCTTCTCCTTGTGTTTATGTCATGTGACATATCAGGGAGTCCTCAGTCATTTCAGAAGCAGAAATAAAAATGCGTTTTTAAACTACGTCTTTGGACGCTGACCGTGGTACTTTGAAATTCGTGTAGCATAACACCATGGTATAACCATGGTATTCTGGATATTTACTATGATAGTATCATGGTATTTCTACCGTGGTACTTTAGAAAAAACAGTGTGAATGTCGTACTTGTTGCTGCCCTCATAGTTAGGGACTGGTAAAGAAATATTTACTAACTACTACTGGTTATCTTGACTATCTGCATAAATACACAGATGAGGTAAAGGCAGGTAGAAGTCATCAGTTGCTCCTGTCATTTGTTGTTTGAATATGAATTACAGTCGAACCTCTAGCGTGTACGTGTTCCAGATGGACCTGAAGTTCTGAAGCGCTTCTGCTGCCGTCTCTTCGTCCATATTGAGCTCCTGGCAAAGCGCTTCGAAATTACTCCGAATCGAACCATCGGCTGATTTAACGGACTCCGTATCCGTTTCATCTCCACGCATTGCTGGAATCCGTTAAAATCCTTTAATGTCCAAAGAAAAGTGTTCGGGTAAAACACGGAGTTGACCTGGAGCGCCGCTGTCTGACCTCCTGATGCTATCCCACAATGCCGAGACATACGAATGGCGCGAAAACGGGCGCCTCTCAGCCAATGGCAGAACAGGAGTAGATGGCGTCATTACAACAACAAAGACGACAGCGAAGCAGCATGGAGGATTTAAACTTCCTCACAGTATTTACCAAACCATTATATAAAATATAAAGAATATAAATACAATACAATACGCTTCGACTTTAAACTAAGGTCGCCCTTTTTGGTCTTTATTCCGGGACTTAATCTGTAACGGCTAAAACAAATGTATTAATGAGAATTGTCTATGCAATTTTACAAAAATGCCCGTTTTGTTGGTTTTTTAATCTCACTTATTTTATATATTATACTTATATGCTACTCAATTACAATTATTAGTAATTATATTTACACTACCAGTCAAAACTTTTTGAACAGTAAGATTTTTAATGTTTTTTTAAAGAAGTCTCTTCCGCTCACCAAGCCTGCATTTATTTGATCCAAAGTACAGCAAAAACAGTACAATTTTGAAATGTTTTTACTATTTAAAATAACTGTTTTCTATTTGAATATATTTTAAAATGTAATTTATGCCTGTGATTACAAAGCTGAATTTTTAGCATCATCACTCCAGTCACATGATTCTTCAGAAATCATGCTAATATTCTGATTTGCTCAAAAACAATTATTATTATTATTGTGTTGAAAACAGTTTTTTTTTTCCAATTTCTTCAATGAATAGATAGTTCAAAAGAACAGCATTTATGTGAAATAAAAATCTTTTGTGACATTATAAATGTTATATATTACTGCTTTTGCTGTATTTTGGATCACATAAATACAGGCTTGATGAGGAGAAGAGAATTCTTTAAAAATCTTACTGTTCAAAAACTTTTTACTGGTAATGTACATATTATTCATTATACATGTAATTATAAATTATAACATTAATTAAAACACTCCACATACACCATACTTTTAATGAACTCTTTAAAGCATTAAAAGACACAAATTTATAAAGTAGATCAATTTTTCCAAACCTACGTTCAATATTTGCCCAGTCACTGATTTTATGCAACAATGAATATCAGTCAAGAAACTAGATCTAGATAAAAACCTGCACATTTAAAAATTGTTTGGCACACAACTAACTGATCAACATCAGACATATTGACTTGAAAGTTGAAAGTCATCTTTTATTGCACAATAAAAGATCACATACCATGGTTTGAATTATATGATTGGTCCACATCGGTGTACAGGAGCTATTTGAACAAAAACAAAATATCCCAAAATAAAAAAATAAAATAAAATAATAAAAACACCCACGACTCTCAGCATTGCTGCAGATATCATACCAAGAGTATAAGTTCACTTTTTGTCGAGTAATCATCCCAATATAGTGCACTTGCTTCAATGTAACTACGAACTTACAGTACTTCCTTGTCATGAACACTGACCATTGTTAGTTGTATCAAATTGATTCAATGTTATTCTACAAGATCTTAAAGAACAGAACCTCCAGCATAGGCTCAATAGAGACGTAAGCGCAGTTCTGCGTGGTACGTGATGCGCTGATGTGCCATGAACACTAAGGACTTGAGTCCGGATTTTATTCTGTTTGGCTAAGCAGCTGTTATAAGAAACACTCCATAGTATGGGATGTCGCTCTGCCTCAGATGTTGTAACTGGGTCTTTTTAGCAGGTCCTGACATGCAAACACTGACACTGGCAAAGCAAAATCCAGTCTCCTACTACGTGCATATTTGAAATATTGAATGCTGACAGAGTCTGATCAAAATGACACTGGCAATGTGGTACCACAAATTTCCCAATTTTCATTTTGCATTGGAAATGCACTATGCAAAGCTACTACAATGATCTCCCTTCGATGAAAAACGGAGGTAGGGGGCCAGTGGGAAGGCTTTTGGGAGCAACTATCCAGAGACGTATTTATACACACAGATACAGTCAACATTACCGTGTTCAGAACAGTTCTGCTTTTATGGAAAGTAAAATGGAGCAGTGTAGACATCCCATATAGGAAAACATCCAAAACCTGGAGACAGCAAGTTTATGTACATGTTGCAATACACAGGGAGACAACGCTGAGACAGTAAAACAATAAATACAGGTAAAAACTGAAATCGATCAGACTTTTGGATGAACTACCAAACCCTTTCAGCTAGGGAGAAAGACAAAAATGGGGATCTGGAGTGTTACTAGGACGCAGAATTGAACATATATTCGTTGATCTCTACATGAACCCAGATACTGCACCGGGGAGACTTTCTTTTCAAACACTGTGATTCAAATTGAATTAAACTGGAGTGTTTTTCCAACAACATTGTTGCGTTTTCAAACTGTACATTTCCAACAAACAGTACATTTATAAAATCAATACACTTACAACCAGCAACGCAGCATTCTCAGTCTAACAGTCTGAATTCTCCAGTCGTACATATACTGGCTGTGCTTCTCCTGAAATGTTGAAGGCCTTTAATGGAGTTACGAACGTCAAAAGCGAGGATAACATAATCAGCCAGACGTCTAGACGAGGTCTGTGCGTTTTTGTTCACCAGATGTTTCTGAGAAAGCAGTGTAGGGACAATAGATCTGAGGTACGCTTTCAGACTAACAACGAGACATTTTTGAAAGTCAACAAGACTTTGTGCTTTGCAATACTGCTTTGAATGAGTTGATAGAGTTTTATGATGAAGTTTTAGACAAAAAATGCACAAGTAGGCCAGTATCTGTACAACTAGATTTTAACTAGTATGACCGAGACTGCTTCCCAAAACGTTGACACTGTACACAAGTACTTTGATATATATTTTCCAACATAAAGATGTAACAAACATCCATATATAAACGCTAAATAAGGCATTGCAAAGTGAACATAATAAAACACGTGATGAGAAAGGGGAAATGTCGTATTTGGTGAATTTGGCATAGAGAAATAAAAGCAAAATAAATTACATCATGGTGTCACAAATAATGTGACAAGGCATCAACAGCATGTTTTTTTTTTTTTTTTTTGAAGGTGACCATGATTTTTTTCGTTTGTTTGTTTGTTTAGACAAGATTTACAGTACAGGTTTACATAAGTCAAAATGTACAGGAAGTGACATGTGCAAGCGTGCGCATGCGTCCACACGAACACACATAAACAAACAAGACGGAACACAATTACAGGTAAACATTCACCAAAAAGACTGTGCAAAAACGTTTTCACATCCGAAAACAAAAAAACAAGTAAGATGAGAAGGTGGAAAATGAATACTCCCACAAAAGAGAGACCCTGTTGAGACTGGGGGAGAAGAAAACGAGTTAAATTATCTCTGGTTATCGACTAGTGTAAAGTATTTCAAATAAAAGAAACACTAGTACTGATTTTTTTTTTTTTTACACATCCTCCCAATATGAGACATACCGGCGAGGACAAAAATAACTGTGTGCTTGTAAACAAAAGTAACAGCAATATACAGCTAGATAGATTTACATGTTTTCAAAAATCTTGGTAGGTTTTACTCTACAGTATTTTCAAATGCACCAGAGAAAATAAGAGCAATGTAACTCATGAGGAGAACGAGACGCTCTGGCGTGTTCCTGTCAACCACATCAACCAAAGGGCTTTAGTGAAGGCAAAAAAAATGGGGATTTGCAAAGATATTTGAGTATCTTATTTTGGGTGAAGGAATATTTCACCAAAACATAACTTTCTGGCATAATTATTCACCCTTACTTTGTTCCAAACCTGTACTACTTGCTTTGCTTCAGTGGGATACAAAAGCAAAAATGAATGCACTGTAAAAGTAGCCCAGATGAATTATGCACTATATTCTAAGTCTTTTAAAGACACAAGGTAGCTTTGCATGAGGAAAAGTAGTCATATGGAGTAGTTTAATGATCATATTTGAGGCTTGACAGCCAGTTCTTATTGTAAGCATTCTGCTTTTGTGCTCCACAGAAGAAATTCATACAGGTTTGAATGACACGACAAGTGTGAAATGATGACAGAACTTTAATTTTGGGGTGAATTATCCCTTTAGATTCACTAAAAAAAACACAGTTCTTGCCATTTTTTTAACCATCTGCTTTGCATCAGACTTATTTCATATCACCCTTACAACACCCCAAAGTATATACAGTTGAGGTCAAAAATTTACATCCCTCTTTCAGAATCTGCAAAATGTAAATTATTTTACCAAAATAAGAGGGATCATACAAAATGCATGTTACTGTGTATTTAGTACTGACCTGAATAATATATTTCACATAAAATGTTTACATGTAGTCCACAAGAGAAAATAATAGTTATATTTATAAAAATGACCCCGTTTAGAAGTATACATCCCTTGATTCTTAGTACGGTGTTGTTACCTTTAAACATTTAAACTGCCCACCATTCTTCAGAAAAATCCTTCAGGTCCCACAAATTCTTTGGTATTCCAGCATTTTTGTGTATCTGAATCCTTTCTAACAATAACAAATGGATCTCAAAATCATACAGTTAACACTGAGGACAACTGAGGGACTCATATGCAAGTATGGAAGTTCAAACGCTCACTGATGCTCCAAAAGGAAAGAAAAAAACATGCTTTAAGAGCCGGGGGTGAAAACTTTTGAACAGAATGGAGATTTTTCTCATTTTGCCTAAACATCTTATTTTTCATGTAGTACTGCCCCTTAGAGGCTACAGAACATGCTTACATGTTTCCCAGGAGACAAAATAAGCAAAATTTACCTTGATCTTCAAATTAAAAAACTTCTCACCCCCGCCCCGCTCTTAATGCATGGTTTTTCCTTCTGGAGCATCAGTGAGCATTTGAACCCTTTGTAATAGTTCCATATGAGTCCCTCAGTTGTCCTCAGTGTGAAAAGATGGATCTCAAAATCATACATTGTTGGAAAGGGTTTAAATACACAAAAATGCTGGAAAACCAAAGAATTTGTGGGACCTGAAGGCTTTTTCTCTGAAGAACAGTGGGCAGTTTAACTGTTCAGGACAAACAAGGGACTCGTGAACCATCACTAAACAAAAACAAAATTTTGAACAGGGTCAATTTATAAATGGAACTATTATTTTCTCTTGTAGACTATATATCTTTTATGTGAGATATCTTATTCAGGTCAGTACTAAATACAAAATAACATGCATGTATGATTCCTCTTATTTTGGTAAAATAATTAACATTCTGCAGATTCTGAAAGGGGGATGTAAGTTTTTAACCTCAACTGTGTATAGCCATCTCTATAAATGACTAGCAGTATCCCAACGGGGGCGTTTATCACGTGGAAATGACATCAAAAACAACAAGACAAACAAAACAAAAGATAAATCAATCTCAGGATTGTTCTTTGCCATCAATTTCAAGCCTTGCTCTTTTTGAGTTTCCATTGCACTCACCATGTTGCACTCATGCCACCTATAGCTTTGTAAGAGATTTAGGTTAAAATCTTCACTAAAATGAATACATAGCAGCAAGCAACTAAGAACAAAATACTGTGGTCCATCGGATGCAGCTCTGCTGGTAATCTACCAATGGGATGAGTGTTTTCTTTACATTATGTTTCAAAACACGAATCTAGGTCTTATGCAGCTATAAGAGCGTGATCCGAAACACCATTATGAAGTGAGACCGCCGTCTGTTTTTTTTTTTGCACAATACCAACATCCTACCGCTTTCTGAGAATCTGTGAAAGATGCTAGTGAATAGCACCTAATCGAAGGGGAAAAAACGCTGGGGTCACTAAGAGCGTTCTCCGTCAATAGACAGAATCGTCTGAGTATCCATTCCCATGATGCAAAAGGAACACGCTAACACCAATGACGATATCCCTTTTTTAGGATTCGAGACCTCTGAGTGTTTGCATGCTTTAAGTGTCTATTCTTTAGCACACACCCAGAAGCCAGAGTAGATGTCAGTGAAATTACAAGGGCAAATCTATAAACAATACGCTGATAATCAAAGTTCTATACACAAACTTTTACCGACACGACACACACAAAAGTACTGCGGCCCAAACGTGAGGATGCATTCTAGTCTTCACCGTCACACAAGCCTTGAGCGTTTAGCTCAGGTTCCTCTCCCAACTCGTGTTTGTCCTTTTCCTCAGTACTTCTATCCTTGGAAGGATCTTTTATAGGGTCAGAAGGATTTTTGACCTGAGCTAAATTTACCTCAGGTCTGCCTTCTTCCATCCCGCCCTCTTGGCTCTTTTGTTCGGGTGTCTGTTCGTCTTTTGATTCCACACCATCTATATGCACACCAACATTGGTGCTTCCCTCCTCTGGTCCTTCCTCCCTAACCTTCTTCCTCTTCCTCTTGGGGCTGCCCGTGCTGTCTGCTGCGGGCATAGCGGGTAGAGCCATTATACTGCCCGGTGGCAAGAACATATGCGGATACAACAGACTATGTGACATTCCCGGGATTAGAAAGGGGTTAAAGGTCAAATGGCTGCCGGTGCTTGTGATGCTACTACTACTGCTGCTAGTGGCCGCAGCTGTAGACACCGAAGCGGACACTTTCTTCTCTTCCCCTGCTTGCTTTGCGTCCTCCTTATTCCCGTTCTCCGTGCTCATCGGAGAGCTTGCGTTTTCACGCTGAGGCGCAGAATCCGAACTATCGGCCGGGCTGGAGGTTGAGGTTACGGTTGCGGAGTTCGTAGAAGTCACGCTCGCTGTAGTGGAGGACGCGGTTGCAGTGGACGTCGTGGACGTCGCGGTGGATAGCGGTTGAGTCATCATTCCACTCATGTGAGCACTGTACAAGGGCGGCTGCACGGCCGCCATGCTGTGGAGCATCATGGGCAGCATGCTGAGGCCATTCTTGCCATCTTCTCCTGATGGTACGGCGGTTGCGAAACCGTGAGGAAAGCCCATGATACCGGTTAGCGGGATGCCAGGGACGTTGCGGAGATTGGGTAAGCTAACCAGATCCATGCTGCCAATGAGCCCACCGTTCATGAAGAGCGGGCCCATGCCAGCGGGGAGCTCGGGGGCTTTGGGCATCTCGCTGCGGGGTCGTCTGCCTCTCCTACGTGGGCCGGGATCCCGACACACGGGTGCAGAGAGGATGCGTGTGAATTTGCCCTCTGGTAGGAAACCCTGGGATAGTGGGATACCAAAAGGAACAATTTCATTTAGTATCTATGAAGTCAAAGACTATTATCAATGTATAGGATATATATGTTCCATTTTTACTATGTAAAGTTTAAAGTAATTTCATTCAAAATCATTAATTATCACACAACTCGATTTGTCAAACGAACTCATAAACTTGGAATGGATTTCAATAGAATAGATTTTAGTGAAACAAATATATATACACATTTTAATTTATAAAATAATATATTAATATAAACAAATATAAACAAATTCAGATTTACTCTACCAACCATAATAATAATTATCTTATTATATTTCTGTCTTTCCTCCACATATGTGACTCTGGTCACAAAACCAGTTACAAGGGTCCATTTTTTGAAAATGAGATTCATACATCTGAAAGCTGAATAAATAAGTCTTCCATCGATGCATGGTTTGTTAGGATAGAAAAAAATTTGGCAGAGATACAACTATTTCAAAATCTGGAATCTGAGGGTGCAAAAAAAAAAAAAGAAAAAAATCAAAATAGAGAAAAATTGCCTTTAAGGTTCTCCAAATGAATTTGTTAGCAATGCATATTACTAAACAAAAATTCAAAAAAAAGCATGTCATTGAATCATTCATTCAGGAGATCTCAATAGTCAGACAAGTCTTAATGAAGTAAGACACTGACTCCTTCATTAAATGTTTTTTTTTTTTTAAATGAATATATGTTTTTAAAAGACTTAAGCAATGAGCAGTTTGTCAGAACCACTAGTAAATTACATTATTTTGTTTAGTTTTCTAATCTTTTTTCTCCAGAATCGTGATTTCCAATTTATTAAAAACAGCTGGGATTCTCAGTTTATCCAGAATCGTGAAGCTCTTGTTTAAATGTTGTTTATTACTGCATATAATTCATTAAAATGGAAGTTTAATTTCATAAAGTTCAAAATGCACCTATATTTTTTTGCATTTTGTCTTTTTCAGTTGAATAAAAGACTATTTTCCCTATATATTTAATCATTGAGGATTTCTTAAGAAAAGTTTAAAAATCTCGTCTCGTCTCGTCTCGTTCTCGTGAACCCAGTCTCGTGTCTCGTCTCGTCTCGTGGGATAAGTGTCTTGTCACACACCTAATTACTACATATTCACAAGCGGCTTCAGCAGAACAATGTCTGCTCCGTTTCTTGCAATTTCCAGCCTCTTTTTAGACAGAACATATATGACTCACCGAGTGCTTCACCACATCTGCCCAATCAGGAGCCACGGAGTATTCTGAGTTTGCATCCAGCCATCGGGACAGCTCTTTAATGGCTGGAGCCATAGCGCCACCAAGCTGCAACCAGAGGAATTGTGGCATTAAAATGAAATGAAACAAACAAACAAGAAAGGAGATATGAGTATATATGCATGTTTTTGTTACCCTGCGGCCTGTGTTTCTGTGCACTACTGGGACTCTCTCCTCCCCAGTTAAAGAGTTGATGTCTAGCTTGGATGGGTCTTTGCAGCGATGCCTTCTCTGCTTTGGACGCTCCAAGAAACTGTGCAACATGCTTGCATTCTGAGACTTAGAAAGATATGCAATATAATATTAGGTTAGATTAGGTTATAGTACTGTATTAGATATCATGGCTTATGTAAAATATATACACCAAAGCATTTATCTTTCTGGATGGAAAAAATTCTGTTATTAATCTTGCTACTTTTTTAAAAGCAACTTAAAAATACATACAAATAAGGAGACATTACTATTAATGTTAACATGAAGTTGCATTTAAATATGCATCTGTTTTAGTAGTAATGTGACAAGTGACACTGGAATTTTAAAATGTAAGACAAAAATCTATCTAAGGGGAATTTTATAAACGTTTATAATTCTCAAAATAAAATATCACATTTATTCTAATAAAATAAAATGTTTTGTTTCTAACTTACCGGAAAAGCAGACAGCTCCATGTTGTAGTTGGGGTTTTGTCGGAGCCATTCCATTAGGCCTTTATTGGCCGTTTCCCTGTCCATGCTCACATTCAGGGTTTCTGCGACTGGAGGAGGAGCTGGAGAGGCTGCCGGAGGGTGAGACGGAAGTGTAGTTGGGGTGGCTGGAGGGCCTTCGGATTGGGAGGATGTGGAGGACACAACAGGGTGGCTGATACTCTCAGACCCGCTCTGTGGAGTATACAAAGATAAATAAAACACTTGCCAGTTATATTGATTTCATAGTAGTTTTTATTTATTTAGTGGCAAGATCCAAGATTCAAGAAATAAAGGCTTTCAAAATAAGCTTCTTTCAAACACAAAAGAGACTATGTAAGATCGTTCATATTTAATATTTCACATTTTCGTGGTAAATCTAATGTTTTAAAAACATCAAATTAGATTCAAAAAGTATCCCAAAAAAGTAACATCAAAAAAGTACCCCATACCACTTCTGATGAATACTTCAATCTTTGATGGTGCTTTTTGTTAACTTTTTTAAGCTTGGCGGGATAAATAATCACAAACTTACTTTGAACAGAAAAGAAGAGCACATTTGCCAAGCATCTCCTTTTATGCTTCACAAAACAAATAGTAGAATGTTAGAATGGCAAGGAGCCATTGTGATTTTTGGGTGTACTATTGTATCCACTGATGTGCGGTTGCACAAACCTGTTGTTCAGGCAAGTTCACGCTTCGTCCCTTAATAAAGCTGAGATCAGGAGTCTCCACATTTCTTCTTCGTCCTCTCCTCCGTCTCAACATTGAATCATCACGACGAAGACCGCCGTTGACAATTTGCCCCGTGACAGGGTGAATCAGGCCAGCCTGCAAAATCCCAGCCATATCCAATCCCAGTGAGCTTTGTATGGAGCCTATCCCAGTTATTTTATGGGGCGCTGACTGGACAGTGTGGCTCATCTGACCAATTGGCCCACTGTCGCCACCAACTGTTAGCTCTGTTGGTTTGGAGAGGTCAATAGCGGCATCCTGCCAGCCATTAAGGAGAAGAGCGTTAGCACGATGAGGCACGCCAACTTGGATCTTTTCACCAAGATGGCTTGGTTTGGCAAGGACTTCTGCCTCAAATTCAAACCCACGTCTAGGACGTTTGAGCTCAGGGAGAAATGCCGGGGCCACTAACCGCTCCTGTTGGGACAACAGTTGTAACAACAGTTCAGTAAAACTAGGATATCTTCATGTTTCAGTTAATTAAATCTAAAAGGTTTTGCAACCATTTTTGCAACAAATCAAAGATAAAAATTCATATTAAGTAAGTAAACAGCATGGTTTTATCAAAACTACAGCTTTAAACATCTGTGATCAGTTTAACTGTATGAATGATATTAAATTCTAGGCTATAAACAAATGCAATCATGATATTTGCATTTGTGAGATGGATTAAAACAATCAATTTCAGTCATTTTTTTTCAAAGGAACCACAATTTAGACACAAGACATTTCAAGATCTAATTAGTTTCCATGACTTCCAGGCCTCAAAATCACCAGTTTTTTCATTCATATAATTCATTTGCAAACAACTTAAAAAAACCTCCTGTCTAATGACGTGATCTTACACCTACCTTTGGTAAGTGGGATACTGTGTGTGGGAGGTTGAAGTTAAGGCTCTGAGATATAGGCATTCTGGTAGGCAGAAATCCTGCCCTCTGGTGGGCACTGCTGGGCACACAGGTGTTTGCCAATGAGGTGGGAGACTCAAACTGTTGACTAGAGGAAGGCCACTTCCCCTTTAAGATAGTGTGGCAGATACTGTCAATGCGGTTGATGATCACTCTGTCCTGTAAGGAGCAAAAAGACAAAACAGGGTATGAAATGGGTCTAACTGATTTGATTTTTAACTGATTTTGAACTCATTTTCAGAGAAGACTTTGACATTTTCAGCAGAATATGTAAAATATCCAATATCTTTTCATTATAACTAACTGATGACAAATGGTCACCAACATGACAATACCTTAGGCCACTCTGAGAAGGAAAAGAGTGCTTTCTCTTGTAGAAGCTGAGCAATGGTTGGCTCTCTTATTTCATGGACACTGTCTGCAATCTCACATATAGGCAATGCAAAGCGTGGTCCATCAACATCTCCCAATAATGCTAAAAAAACAAAATAAAAGAATTATTATTCAAAGCATGCTGCAAGAGAAAGAGACTAAATGTGACTCTGGACCACAAAACCAGTCATAAGGGTCAGTTTTTTGAATAAAAATGCTTGTCATTGATGTATAGTTTGTATGGATAGGACAATATTTGGCTGAGGTACAACTATTTGAAAATCTGAAATCTGAGGGTGCGAAAAAATCGAAACATTGACAAAACTGCCTTTAAAGTTTAATGAAATTCTTAGCAATGCATATTACTAATCAAAAACTAGGATTTGATATATTTACGGTAAAAAATTTACAAAATATCTTCATCGAACGTGATCTTTACTTCATATCCTAATGATTTCTGGCATAGAAGAATAATAAGTTTGACCCATACAATGTATTATTGGCTACTGCTACAAATATAACCGTGCGACTATCTAAGCATCTAAAAAGTTGGCCTAGTAACATAGTACATAAAATACTAAGTGATTCCATCAAGCAAATCTAACTAGTGTTTGTCAACAATTACAAATAACTGATGAGAGACTGCTGAATTAGAATTATTTAATCCACACTAAAGGTGGTTATACGGAAATAACATCAATAATTATCAATAATTCAACAGTCAAGAGTCAGGTATTCCACATATATCATAGTCTTTTACTTCTAAAATAGTTGAATTCCTAAAATTGGTGTGTACATCCTTCTGGTACAAATAAAGTGAGCCTAAAACAGCCTAAATTAGTTTGCCAGTCTCCAAACCTGTTCAAGTTGATCTAGTTTGACTTGACTTGGTTAACAGCTGTCTAACAAGCTAAACACAAACTTGGCCAAGCTAGGAGACCAGCTAGACTACCTTACACCAGCTAAGACCAGCAAACCATCTAAGGCTGGTTAAAGACGTTTTTCTCTAGCAGGGTAAACAGGGCAGTGATGTATTAAGAAATTAAACAGATTTAGAACTACTACATACGACTAACACAATCAAAAACAAAACATAAATGTTAGAAAGCTAAAATCTACAGCCACAGTACCTGGTGCCTTTGCACCTTCATCTTTTATCTTGTCCTTTACTTCCAAAACCTCAGTCTGCTCAAGGTGAGGGGTCTGCGTAGTGCTATCTGGCTCAGGTTTAATTTCTGACACCACTGGATCTACAAGAAAATCTTGTTTTGGGACGGTGTCAAGGCCCGGGGATGCAGAGGTGTCAGGTAAGGTAGTTGGAGATGATGGGAGTGAAGAAGGCATAGGGTAATCTGTTGAGAGGGTAGTGTTAGTTAAATTGCACTCTTCCATTGGCTCTGACGGTTCCTTGGAGGGTTCTTCCACCAATTGCTGTTCCTCTGTGTCTTGCTGAAACCCTTCGCAAGGCTCCTGCAAGGTCTCGTCACAAGTCAAATCATAAGACTCCTCTAAAGGCACTTTTTCCGGCTCTGTTAGAGGCTTTTCATAAGGTTCTTCCAAGGCCACTTCACACGGATCTCCATTGGAATCGTCAAATGGCACCTTGCACTCCCCTTTCTGGGATTCCTCGAGACAATTGTTTCTTGGAGACTCTATTGAAGGCATCTTGTCAATCTCATCTTGAGTATCCTTTGTCTTTGGACTGTCTGGAGAAAGGTCGTCCTTCTCAAAATGAAAGCCTACGCTTTCAGCTCCTTCTTCTGGACTGGGAACGCCATGTGTGATGTTGGAGTCACTAAGCTTGTCCTCTTGCTCCTCGCTAATGGGATCTGTCTGGTCGAGACTCACATCCGGGAGTCCGAGAGGTGGTGGTGGAACATATTCTGGAAGACTGGCTGATAGATCTGTCTGATCCACAGAGGTCTCTCCAACGTTAAGGTCTTTGAATAACATAAAGCTTGGCGCCAGTGGCTCGACAGGGTTGCTTTGAGAGTCCGAACTAGGCATGCTCAAACAGTCGGTGAGCGTTTCATCACCCTCCCGTCCATCTTCAGGTTGAGGAGCATCGAGAAAGCTGGGCTCCAAAGTTTGCGCTCCCAAAATGGGATCAGTCTCGTTGAACATGTCAGAAGTTTCAGCATGGTCTGAGCTTTCCCAAGGAGTTTGAAGTTCATCAAGTTCCACAGAAGGAGCCATTAAGCCAGTCTCCTCTGAAGACCCTTGCTCTCCCACTAGAACATCGCTGCGAAGTTTCCCAGCTATGGAGTCCGCCATGTCTCCTTGAGATCCATTTAGCTCCCCTTGCACACCATATGAATTTAGCATATTTTGTCCACCGGTTGCAGAATTGAAGGGGAATCCATTGAAGGCCTCTTTACCAGATTTGCCATGTAGTGTATCTGACGTCAACCCTTCATGTTGTAAAGACCCCAACTCTAGAGAGTCATCCAACGGAGGGCAATCCAAAAATCCCTCCCTGTTTCCTGTACCTATCCCAAGGGAACTTGCAGACTCTGATGCCACCACTTCTGTGGACTGGTGATGCCCATGAGTATGGACAAGTTGTGTTGGCGTGTGGTGTGAAGGTGAGGGGTGATATTCTGGAGGTTGTGGGGAATGACAATGCCCAAGGTTGGCATCATACAAGCAGCAATGGTGGTGGGGCAACCCTGGGACCGGATATCTGTGGTTTTCTTTATGAACATAGTTCCGGTGGGCCTCCAGGAAGGATAATTGGGGGTCATTGAGGATGTAGAAATCAGTTCGACTTAAGCCATGCTTGGCAACCCCAATAAGAAGATCACGGTCATGTTTGCCACATTCCCACCAGACGGGCAAGTACAGACTTGGGCGACAAAGCTGCAGCCGTGCTCCCAGAAGCGGATGGCGCAATACTTGCTCACGCACCTTTCTCAAAAGCTCGATACGATATAATGTTCGAGCAGCTCGTTCTTCTGTAATAGGCTCCACGAACAGTGAAGGATCCACGCTACCTACATGAGACAAGAAGGGTTGTGTTTACATTATGACAGATTTAGCTTCTATTAATCTTCCCACCAAACTATCAACTCTAATATCCATTTTACCTTCATCTTTTCTGGGCGGCAGTCTACATGCAGTTCGACACATTGAAACAAAGCTGTGGAAATATCTCTCTAAGCTTTCATCCGTCTTCCTCTCCAATCGAGCAAGGGCACGGAACTGGTTCCAGTCAAAGATCTTCTTCTCTGGATCATACACTACTCCAAACGAGGACACTGTGCGATAGAAGTCAGCCTGCTCTCGACGTGTCCACCTGTTTTAAAGGAGACATTTCATGAAAATCTGACTTTTCACATGTTTAACTGCTATAATCGGGTCCCTGGTGCATCTACAAACACAAAAAATGTGAAAAAGAACAACACAGTAAATTTTTGTTTGGTAAGCCTTTCTCTGCAAGATTGTGAAAAAACAAGCTGCTCAGATTTCTTTCCCCCTGTGACATAGAAAGGGGATCTCATTATAATATTACCACCCCTTAATTTGCACGTTTCCACCCACAACGATGTACCAGTTCTAACGCCATGGCAAAAGTTTGAGCAAAGCATGCTAACTACTCTGTCGTTGACTGCACAGACGAGCACAGAACACTATTTAGATTCCTTGAATCAGAGGAGACAATAGAGCAGTGGATTTATTCATTTATTTACTGTATATTAAGCTGCTGCCACAAAGCTGTTTACCTCCACAGACATAGCCAACTATTTTTTGTAACTCGTGAGTTTTTAACATAAATTTGTGTGCATTTGACAGTTTAAGCACAATAAGACATGAAAGAGAACTTAGTTTAGTACTCACATGCAGCACTATTTGCATTTAAAGAGACATGCACAATAACAGCCTGTTTCTGCTCAAAGTAAGCATTTTCAAAATAATATAAGAAATTATCTGTACAGTATTTAAAGCTGAAACTTCACAGACACATTCTAGGGGTGCCCAAACTCAGTCCTGGAGGACCGGTGTCCTGCAGAGTTTAGCTCCAACTTGCCTAAACACACCTGCTGGGTAGTTACTAGTATGCCTAGTAAGACCTTGATTAGCTGGTTCAGGTGTGTCTAACTGGGGTTGGAGCTAAACTCTGCGGGACACCGGCCCTCTAGGACCAAGTTTGGGCACCTCTGTTCTAGGGATACCTGAGACTTATATTACATATTGTAAAAAGGGACATAATAGGTGTCCTTTAACTCAAAAAATCAATTGATTTTACTAAAAAAATTAATTAACTGATTTTCTCTTATCCATACAATACCAAAATACTATGATTCTAATGTTCATCATGACCTTGCAACATTCCAATGTTTATATTGTCCCCAAAGATTTTATGCTAGCTAATAATTATATTTAGCTTTTAACTGTTGCATTTGTCTTTGTTCTAATTTTTTGTTTAACATTTACTGTTTATGATCACTTCGACATGAATTGAAGGCAGCAAGAATACAATTTTCAACTATAACTTTATCTAAAAAGGCTGGTTTTCATTTGCATATTTAAAAAAAAGCATTAAAGCATTAAATTTTATCTTGGGAAAATGATTGTAAACAATAAAACCACTATCACGTGACTCACCTTCGTTGCCACTCCAAAAAGAGTGGGTCAGGCTCAGTAGTGCAATGCCTAAACTCTCCTATTTGCCAGGCCACAGGTGCAATTCCCTCGTGTAAGAGGAAATCATGTCGAAGCGGCTCACGGCGCGTATAACGCTGATAGGCAGTAATGAGGCGCCGTAGACGTGCTGTGAGAGCCGAGCCTGCCGGCCACTGTATCCGTCCCTGCTCCATCACTTCTGCAACAAGGTCTCCTGCGAGAGATCCTATAAATCCCCCTTCAAAAGAAATACTACTTTAAACTCAACCTAAAGTAAGTTCATATTAAGGGGTGGTCAGCTTAGGATTTGTGTCACATCTATACGATGTGCCAATGCAATATGACAAATATCAGATATATATATATATATATATATATAACAAAAAATAGTGTTGGCTAGTAAGTCATTTACACCCTGAATACAATTTTTTCTTAACAGTATTTACAATCAATTAAAGGTTCTGTTTCAACGGTACTGGTAAATAAGTAAACAGATAAAAAAGGCTGATACCTGTCACTGTATTGTCATTTTTCCCTGTTTCCTCTGACATGGGTTCCTCCTTCGTAAAAGAAAGTTTACTTAAATGAACAGTCTGAGCATATGGTTAAAACACTTTGCAAAATTCATTCGCTTTCCTATTATTACCTTGATATCTATTTTCTCTTCTAAGTCCTCAGACTTCACATCGCTCTCCTCTTTGATTTCATCACTCTTGCTGATACTGCACAAGAAGAAACGTGTTTATGGTTGTAAGAGCCAAGCGGTGAGACTGTTATATCTCTGCTGCTCATTTCAAAGCACTTTACCTATCAGGTGCATCTGAAGCAGTTTCAACTCCCCCTTGTTCTACCGTCAATGCAGTGACATCGGGCATACCCACTCGCTCCAGGAAACACAGAGCAGGGTCTGCACGCATGGCGTTATACCGCTCATACCCTACATGGGACACAGAGAAGTTAATGCACATGAAAAAAGCAAGAGAAAAATCAATGTTACCATTTAAATCATATAAAAATCATTAAAATGCACTACATTTCTAATGTATTTTTCCCTGCACAAGTATTGCATCAGAAAACTGGGTGTGACAGTTACACCCATTCTTCTCTGATGATGTCTCACCATGTTTGTGAACTCCAATAAGCAGCGATTTATCCGCTTCAGCATCCCACCATATAGTAGGGATCTCAATATAGTCGATATCAGGGAGGGTTACCTCCAGTTTACTGTAGAAAACACAGAAATCCTTACATATTAAGCCACTCTACAATGACAACAGTTTGATACAGAACTCATGGAGTATGCATGAGGTTAAGATAGATTGTGGTCCATGTGATACCTGGCTGGGATCCCTTCAAGAGACTGATTAGCAGCCTCCCCCAGCACTTCGACCTTCAGATAGTACAGCATCCGCACCCTCAGTAACACCCTGTTTATGACATGCATGATGATCACACTTTTAAAACACATAATGAGAATATATATATAAAAATTACACTACTTTGACCGCATACTATTTAATTGAAATAACAGCAAATCCAGTTTTATGACTGGTAGAATGTATGAACATTTTAATTATGCACACTGATCAAAGTGCAGAATTTACTTTTGCTACACTTTGCAAATACTTGTTCATGTTGCGCAATATACACAAGTCTTACTTGTTGCAGTGCTGTTTGAGGTGTTTCTTGTAGCTGTCATCTTGAAGCACAACCTCTGGGTTACAGTGGGCAAGCCAGTCTGCATTCTTCAGCTCAGGTGGACTCAACTGGTTCTTCAGCTTCTTGCCTTTACGACCCCGCGGGACAGGAGCAGAGAGACCTGGATGGGTGAAACACAAGTTTTCATTACGTTTTTTCCAACTGTACATAGAGCAGCCATTGCATTCTAATTAAATTGACAAATCACTAAAAACTAGGGATGCTTATGATTAAAGGACATTCAATGGATTGTAATGAATCATTTTATTGTTTAAATATAAGTGATACTGGACCAAAAAAACAGTCTTAAGTAGCACGGGTATATTTGTAGCAATAGCCAAAAATACACTATATGGGTCAACATTTTTCTTTTATGCCAAAAATCACTAAGATATTAAGTAAAGATCATGCTTGCTGAAGAAAATTTTTTACCGTAAATATATGAAAACATCTTTTTGGGTATTGTATTAGCATTGGGTAGAGAGAGGGGAGCGGGATCGGCATAGGACTTCGAGACAGGAATTGAACTCGGGTCGCCGTGAGCGCAGTTGCGCTGTATATGACGGCACACTAACCACAAGGCCATCGGCGCTGACCATTTGGACAATTTTAAAGGCGATTTTCTGATTTTTTTGCACCCTCAGATTCCAGATTTTCAAATAGTTGTACCTCAGCCAAATATCGTCCTGTCCTAACAAAGCATACAATAATGTAAAGCTTATTTATTTGAGATTTTTTATGTATAAATCTCAGTTTCGAAAACATTGACCATTATGACTAGTTTCGTGGTCCAGGGTCACATATTGACTGCCAATCAATTTCAGCACAAAAGCTTATACTGTTCATTCAAAGCATTCTGATGTAACCTGTTCAAAATTTAAGCAAGAAAAAAACATTTGTGCATGTATTTACTGATATATATGGACATTTAAAGAAAAAATCTTATTAACTGTTATAAATAATGACTAATAAATTAAAACACTTACAAAAGCGGATAAAATAAATATATAATAAAATGTATAATTTACAATAATTTAATAAATTAAAACTAAATTAAACTGATCATCAATTTAATTATTAATTGAATTAGTGGCAAACAAATTAAACTATCAAATTTAAATGTAATATTTAAATATTCCAAATAAACTGATTATTTAGTGATCAATTAATTAATTACATTTAATTACATTTTTTCCATTTTTTAAATTTGAAAATGTAACAAATCCTTTAAACCTGCACAAGGCATGATGCAATATTAGTGTCAATGACTAATGGATTCATTCTATTATTTTTTTTAATTTAAATGACAATAAGTCCTGAATAAAGTCATCCCAAAAAGAATTAATGAATTGATTAAAAAAAAATAACTGATGGTGTGAACCAAATCATTAACAACCTGAGTGGTTTTGTAGTGCTTGATTGTGTCCGTCTTTAGTGGGCGTGATCAGATCCCAGATGAAGCTCTTAATTTTGTCGTCTCCCTTATAATGGCGAACACAGTAGACCAGAAGAGCCCTGCACAGCACCTCCATGTCTCTCTCCGTCAGGTGCCATTTAAAACGCCCATGATTGAGAATATCCTTCCAGCGACCCCACCTGTACACATAGCAAACATTTCCGAGATGTGCAACCTGCATATGGTCTAATTTATGGTTCTAATATTTATACCATCTGCTTGATCTGCAAAAAACGGTCTCAGATTATTTTCTTTAGTTTGTGCTCCCTTGTTTGGACAGATACTTCATTAACAGCCTGTTGTAGGGCAACAGAAGGTGACCCAGAAGGAATGAGTGGGCAGCCGAAAGCAAATGAAGCACTGACCCGAAAATGAGAAGGTTCTTCTCCACTCTGAAGCACTCGGCTCGGAGGTAGCGTCTGTTGCGATCGCTGAGACGTCTTGTGCGACAGGGTCGTTCCTCTGAGTCGCTGTCCAGTTCGGAGAACTCCATCAGTTCATCGTCCTCAAAAGAGTTGTAGTGACGCGTCTGCTTCCGTACGCGAGGGGTGTCGATCACCAGACTCTCCTGGCAGAGACAAAGATATGAGTCAGAAAGTGTTGCAGACTCAATATTTTACTTCTTAAATGCCACCAATATGCAAACCGCCTAGAATGATCACACATTAATGCAACCCATCTGTTTTGATTCTGCAGATATTCAAATGACCCCATTCTCTCTCTAGTCCATGAGCTGATTCTCTTGCGTTACACCACCTGAGTCACAGTGAGCTCATAAATGCAAAGCTTTGGCTTTTAAGCCATCACAATTTTTACCTTTTCTGCCTTGGAGTCAATTTCCAGTTCAGCAATTTTGGCCCACTTCTGCCAGAAGTTTGGATCGTCCAGAGAGATGTCTGTACGGTTCCCTGAAGACACAAAGCTAGCCTGGAATTGATAAAAATAAAGGATTATGAGCACTTTATCGAAATTTTGACCAAAAGCGGTAAATACAAAAACATGGACAGAGGAAAAAAACACTGGCAACTGGATTTGATCCATTCCAGGTTTCAGAAAACATTTTTACCCATCTCAAAATGACCACAAAAGGTTGGTGTCAGTCATTTGTTTTTGAAAGAAATTAATTTGTTTATTCAGCAAGGATGCATCACACTTATCCCAGGTGATAATGATTTTAAGTTTTCCATTTTAAACTTATGCATTAAACAATCTTGGAAAAAAATCTATCACTGTTTCCACAAAAAAATATGAAGCAGAACAACTGTTTTTATCACTGGTAATATTAAGAAATGTTTCTCGAACAGCAAATCATTTTAAAATATATTCAAATAAAAAACAGTACTTTTAAATTGCAATAATATTTCACAATATTACAGGATTTTTTGTGTGTATTTTTGATTCACCTCAAAAATAAGCATTAGAAACAACTTTCAAAAACATAAAAAAAAACTTATGGACGCCAAACTTTAACAGTAGTGTATATTGAGTTGCATACCTTGGCAAAAGTTGATCCCTTCCCCTCAGACTGAATTGTGATGGTCTGTGTGCGTCGCTGCAAAATCTGATCAATATCCTCCTCACAAAATTTTGAGCCCTCATCTTCCTCGTCCATAAGCGCCCCGTACGCTCCCTTCCTGAGAAGATCTTCCACCTCCATCTTAGACAGCTGCTGAACCTGAAAGAGGAAGAAACAGTAATTAGTCAGTGATGTTCCACAGGGTTAAAACAACATGTAGTTGAGTAAATGATGACAGAGCTTGAATTTTTGAGTGAACTATCCCTTTAAGACCAAGTTATATGCCATAAGGATATGCTATTTCACATTTGATGCATTTTCTCATTCAGTTAAACGTTGTGTCACTCACCCCGTTGAGACTTCCTTTGCGGTTGATGTCCTGCAGAACAGCCTTGTCCAATCCCAGTTTTAGACTGGCTTTGTCAAACATCTCCCTCTCGTATGAGTTTCGTGTAATAAGGCGATATACTTTCACCGCTTTGCTTTGACCGATCCGGTGGCAACGAGCTTGAGCCTGTGGAATTCAAAGCATGTTTATAACAAACATAATATTTGTTTTTTTTGGAAAGGCCTGAGCTGCTCAAAAGTGTTTTTATATTTGGGATGGAAATTGCTAAAGGGACAAAGAGTTGGTGATATTACACATAAAAGATCTACGTGTTCACCTGCAAGTCGTTCTGCGGGTTCCAGTCTGAGTCGAATATAATGCAGGTGTCGGCGGCAGTGAGGTTGATGCCTAGACCTCCTGCTCGTGTACAGAGGAGGAACACGAAGCGGTCAGAGTCCACCTTACTGAAGCGATCGATGGCAGCCTGTCGTAGATTCCCTCGAACTCTCCCATCAATGCGCTCGTACGTATACCTACATGTATTACACAAATTTCAGATAAGAAGACATTTGCTTTTTACATTTTTGAAAACCATAGCTCTCATATTTGATTTACTGTTTCAGCCATTTATTTGATCAACAATACAGCAAAAAATAAATAAATAAATAAATAAAAATAATATTTTGAAATATTATTACATTTTAATTTAATTTACTGTTTTTCTACTTTATCATTGCTCCAGTCTTCAGCGTCACATTCTAATATGCTGATTTGATGCTCAAGAAACATTTCTTATTACTACCAGTGTTGAAAACAGCTTTGCTTAATTTTTTTGTGTGAACAGTGAACATTGTTTCAGGATTTTTTGATAAATAGAAAGTTAAAAATGTATTTGAAATAGAAATATTTTGTAAAATTATGTCTTAACTGTTACTTTTGATTACTTTTGACCTTTTTTTTAATGTTGTAATAACAAGACACAGGGAACCCACACTTTTTGACCAACGCATTTCCATAGATTTTTTTAATGGCATGATTATGTACAGTTGAGGTCAAAAGTTTACATACACCTTGCAGAATCTGCAAAATGTTAATTATTTTACCAAAATTAGAGGGATCATGCAAAATGCATGTTATTTGTTTTTATTTAGTACTGATTTGAATAAGATATTTCACATAAAAGATGTTTACATATAGTCCACAGGAGAAAAAAGTAGTTCAATTTATAAAAATGAGCCCATTCAAAAGTTTATATATGCTTGATTCTTAACACTGTGTTGTTATCAGAATGATCCACAGCTCTGTTTTTATTTATTTATTTATTTTTTAATCCTTCAGGTCTCACAAATTCTTTTGTTTTTCAGCATTTTTGTGTATTTGAACCCTTTCCAACAATGACTGTATGATTTTGAGATCCATCTTTTCACACTGAGGACAACT
>JAHKKF010527060.1:0-57764 GCA_019740295.1 Labeo calbasu
TGTTTTTTCCTTTTTTATTTTTTTTTTTGTCTGTTTTTAGATTTAGTTTTTTTTCTAGACTCTGTTTTAATGGTTAAAAGATAAAGCAAAAGAAAAAGAAATTTAAAAAAAGGTTTTGGTTTTATTTTCATTTTTAATGGTTAAAAAATATGAATCAAAAACCATGTCTAATTAATTGAAATCATGAAACATACACAATCTAACAGCAATTTATTACAAGTATAACAAAAGCTCTATAAAAATCTTGTTTTTTTTTTTTGTTTTTATTTTTTTTTTAACATTCAGTTTTATTTATTTATTTATTTTTGCAAATTCTTTTTTTTTTTTCATTTAAATATTTCTGGATTCTGTTTTTTTATATAGATATTTTTCTAGACTGATTTTCTAATCAAAAAGCATGTCTGATTAATTGAAATCATGAAACGTACACAATTTAACAGCAATTTATTAAAAGATTAACAAAAAATATTTTTTTCAGCCATATGAAAACTGTTATATTTTTTCCCCAAATTCTGCTTTAATTTTTTCCAAATTCCGTTTTTTTTTTCCATTTTAATTTGACTGGATTCGTTTTGTTGTTGGTGCTGGTGGTTTTAATTTTTCTAGACTCAGTTTTAATGGTTAAATAAAAAATATTAATCAAAAAGCATATCTAATTAATTGAAATCATGAAATGTACACAGTTTAACAACAAATTATTAAAAGTTTACAAATTAACAAAAAAAAATTTTTTACGGCCCTATGAAATACGTGTTTTTTGTTTGTTTGTTTGTTTGTTTGTTAGTTTGACCAAGTTCTGTGTTTTACATTCTTTACATACATTACATATGGATTCCATTTGAATGGTTTCATTAAGTTTCAATATATCAAAAGCATCTCTAATTAATTTGTTTTATAAAAAAAATATATATTATCATTTATTTTTATTTATTTTTAGAAACACTGTGTTGTGTAGTTGATTCACTTTTTTTTGGTAAAATTCTGGTAAATAATTGATTAAGGAATAATGTTTAAATAATAATTTTGTTAGTAGTAATAGTCATTACATTAAGTAATACATTTCTGCCACAGTTTTATGATGTTAACCTGAACTTTTATTTTGACAGGGTGCTGAGAAGACCCTTAAGTTTCTGTTACTCTCAAAAGAAATGATAAAATGCTTGTGAAATGTGTTCATGTACTCATGCATTGAGGCGGCAGAGGCTGAAAACACCACTAGCACCACGTGCGCTTCAGTATGTGTGTAGTAAACGAAACTGCACGTCTGTGCCATTCATTCACACAGAGCTAAGCATGCAGGATTCATATTTAAATAGTATTTTCGCAGCTTAATATTTATAGACACTAGTCCATGTCGCATTTTGATTCAAGTGTACTGACCACCTTTTTTTGATTAATTCATCCAAACTTTAAGAAATTCCGTAACGTTCTGCGTTATGTAGTAAATTCCGTTTTCACGACTGGATTCCGTGATTCCGTCTGTGTTTTCCGCCTTGCGGAAATCATAGGTCCCTATTAACAATGCATTTTTGCAGCTTCACATTTCCAGTCCCCATCTGCTTTCATTGTATGGAAAAGAGCAGCTCAAAAATTCTGCTATATTTTTTCCCCTTTTGCATTCCACAGAGCATAGTCGACTAAACAATGTAAATTGAACTTTCAGGTGAACTATATCTGTAACCACCCTTCTTTTGTTTTCTCTCCATCTTTCTCTAACATTTTTCTCTCTTCTGCTAATTCGCTATCAGTCCATATGCGTCTCGCCTGGATTTTTGTAACATGCTCGACTCCCCCTCACTTCTCCCTCTCTCTTTCTCTCCTTCTCTCAGGTGTTATATATATACATACACTGTTACTCCCTGAGGTAATATTTAGCAATAGCATGTTTAACACCACAACCCTCCAGTCACAGATCCTCACATCATGCTTAAAAAACAGAGACGGGTGACATGTTTCGGAATCTGCTGCTTTTCTATCTCTGAAGAAAACATGGCTTTTATTTAACAGTTATAGCTATTACAGGATCACAAAAAAAAGGGAAAAAAATCTCAAGGCAGGGATAATTTCCATAGATATCTCTCACTACAAAGAAAGCTGGAAATCAAAGCGCTGCCGTCATTTAAAGAAAGACGGAGACTTTTCGAATGACACTCTTCATTTTGTTTCCTTTTTTTATATTTCGACTGGTGAAGTATTTGCATAGCTGAAGTTAGCAGTCTCTCTTGACAGGCTGAGGAGAACAAACAAAACCGCTCTCTCTAGAGACTCTCTCCGCCACGTAGGGTGATGCAAGCTTACATATATTAACAGCGCGTCGTACGATCATCGCTAACTATCAGAGTCCTCCGAGAAGTTGGCAGCCCGGTGTCAGACTTGCGTGAAAGTAGCCACGTTTGATGTGCCGGATGTTTGTAGCCGTGTTTGGACATGCGCTCGGGCCCTTCGGGTCAGCGTTTGCGCGAGCGCGTGTTTCCCCATGTGGCGGGAGGGTTGGAGTGTCAGAGTGGATGTGCCTTTGAGGCCTTAGTGCGGCAGATTAGCGTCTTTTCTTATCATTCAAATCGAGCCTCCGCTCCCTTTGAAAAACATATTGTACACATCCCCTCCCTCCCCCCGTCGCCCCTGACGACAATCTGCGGCCATGATGGCTGCCTCAGAGGAGCTTCCCCGAGCTGGTGGCGAAGAGCGAGCGAGCGAGCGAGAGAGATAGGAAGAAAGACAGAGAGGCAACAGAGAGAGAGAGAGATCGTCAGGGGACGGCGGAGGGAGGGGTTGTCCGTCCCGAACCCTCTCCCACATCATCAGAGTGTGATCGCAGCTGGGTAATTGATATATGGCTGTGGCTGTCTCTTCTCCTCACCCTTGTTAAGGTCAACTTATCTACATTTCACCCCTTATTTCTCCACTCCCATTATATTCCCCCGCAGATATTGACTGACTGGTGCGGCCTGTCCTCCTGAAAATATGATTCGAGGATGAAACGAGCGAGCGGCGGCGTAGGGGAAGGGGGGCCGCTTTTATTCCGGTGCCTAACCCTTGCCTGTTATCAAAGTAACTTCCAGCTTATTAGTAACAAAAGGCCTTTTTCTCCTGCTCTCATCCCTCCCCCTCCTCCTTCCTCCTTTGTGCGGGCCGTGTTCGCTAGCGCTTCCTGAATTAAACTGCTGGCTTCCTGTTCTTTTATATGCATGGCCACATCTGGGGGAGCTTGCTCGCAGCCCCGCTGCTTAATAACAATCACCTTCCCTTTCAGTCGCCCCTGATTGTTTCTAATTCACTCTGACAGATAGTGGCTGACAAGCCGCCCGCGCCTCCTCCCTCCGTGACCCCGGCTCACTCACCATACTTATACCGCCTGTCATTTTTAATATTTGATTTCGCTTTTAAAGTTATGTGTTTTAGGCCAGTGATGAAATCAGTGTTTAACCGAAACACAAAATGGATCTCTCTCCCACTTTCTCCAGGCTTCTTTTTTGGCACCGGCTCGCTCTTTTCCTGCTCTTTTTTCCTTCTCTCTTTTTCTCTCTCTGTGGTTTTTCTTTTCGTTTGAGACAATGGGGTGAAGGTGGTTTAAATGCCACGCGGGGTGGCACGATGGTGCGTCGTGCTTTGTGAAGATGTTCCAGTTTTTTCCTGATGTAGTCCGTCTGGGCGTCTGGACTCTATAAAAGCTGGTGGAATGGATGGAGTCATGGACTACGCGTTCTCATTTATTAATGTGAAAGAGAGTGTGAAGCACAGCAAACATTTTATTCAACAATTATTCACCAATGGCTTCAGGCTCATAGATTTGTAGGGGTTTCACTCAAGTCGTTCTCAGCTGATATCCATTAAAGACACGTAGACGTGCATTATTTATATTTATTTATATTTTGACGGCACGGGGCCACTACTAGATTGCTGAGAGAATGGATGGATGCATTGACAGCTAGATGGATTACATTTTGTGAGAAATCCATTCAGTTATTTGATCAAAGTACAGCCCGACTTTGATTGAAAATAAACAACTTTTTAAGTCGGTTCAGTGATAGTGTCTTACATGTTGTGTTAAGAGCCTTCCTATTGCAGGTCTGTGTGTATAAAAATATATGAAATGTATTATTAATATTATAAGTCTCATACAGATAACGTAATAAAGATAATGTTTGTGATGTATGAAGTCAGAGAAACATTAAAATAATGTAAAAATAAAAAAAAAATTGTAAGAAACAACAACAATTTATTATTATTATTTTTTTTTATTATTATTAAATTTATCCTTGTATAAGTATTATTTTGAGCTTTAATCCTAACAAAAAATGAACAGCACACTTTAACTGTCCTCAAAAAAAGTTTATTTATTTATTTTATATTACTTTTTGTCTTTTTATCTAATATCTAATACTTATACAAGGATACATTTATTATTGTTATTATTATTATTATTATTAATTATTACAGTAATAATAAACAAGAAACAACTACAAAGTAAAGAATTTTATTTTATTTTATTTATTATTTTAATGTTCCTCTGACCAAAACAGAATTTTCTTTATTCATAATTTCATGCATCTTTTAAGCATATCACATCTTCAGTCATTTTTATTTATGTTAATCACATTTAATAATAATAATAATTATTATTATTATTATTATAACAGTAAATAAATAATAATAATAATAATAATAATAATAATAAACAAGAAACAATTACATAGATGAGGAACAAAGTATTTATTTATTTATTTATAATGCATTTTATTTATTAAACTTTTACATTCTGACATTTACATATGCAACCTACAAAACTTTTTTCTGTTGTTGTTGTTACACAGTTAAAGTGTATTGTTCAGTTTTTTTTTTTTTTGTTTTGTTTTGTTTTTAGGATTAAAGCTTGAAAGAATACTTATACAAGGATAAATGTAATAATAATAATAATAATAATAATAAACGAGAAATAACTACAAAGAAGAGGAACAAAGAAATGTATTTGTTTATTTATTTATTTATTTATGTAACATTTTGTGTTTTTATCTTTTACATTCTAACATTTACATACACAACCTACAAAACTTTTTTGAGGACTGTTAAAGTGTGTTGTTTATATTTTTTTATAAGTTGAAAGCTCAAAATAATACTTAAATGTAATAATATAATAAAAATAATAATAATAATAATAAACAAGAAACAACCACAAAGAAAATGATGGTGATTATTATTATTATTATTATTTATGTACTTTTATTTATTGCGTTTTATCTTTTTATCTTTTACTTTCTGACATTTACATAAGCAACCTACAAAAGCTTTTTTTTTCTTTCTTTCTTTTTTGAGGACAGTTAAAGTGTGTTGTTCACTGTTTGTTTATAAGATTAAAGCTCAAAATGATACTCATACAAGGATAAATTTCACATTAAAAGGGCCCTGAGGGTTAAAAAACATATCAAAGCCGAAAAGAAAGTGTGTCAGGCGGAGAAAAAGACACTGGTGAGAAACATGTTCCTACATCTTGACAGCTATCTTTCTGCCTAGCAATTTACCTTAAACTACAGTACTTAACGGTTTCAGAGCAATTTAAATCAAACACTTCCAGCCTCACATGCTCGCATCATTATTTTTACAAAGCACCATGTATAGTTCTTTAATCAGTCAATCACGGAGTCTGTGCCATCATAATGCACCCCTCACGCTTCCTGTTGTTCAAACACTATCACAGTTGAAATCAATAGAATTGTATTTATAACTCACTTCAATCAAAACACCCACACTGTTTGTGTACTCTGCTCTCTCCATCAATAGTCTTAAGACCAAAAACTAAACTATCGCGTTGATGTTCAACCCACCGCACACACAGGCGTCACTACATTCCGGGAAGCGACAGTGCCTTGGGCGTGCCCAAGTCCAGTATTTTTTATTTTTTATTTTTTTGAATGACAAAAACAGAACTAATTGGAGAACCACTGCATGTTTTCACTAAAGGCACAATTTAATTACATTTGAACCGAGAATGAGTATTTTGGGAATGTGATATATTCGTTCAAACAAATGGAGCGAGAGAAATGCAATATTTGTTTTGCTTTGATTAACAGATTGGCAGGGATTTTTTTCTTGTTGTTGTTGATGTTGGTTTTTTTTAGAAAGGAACCAAACATCTTTCCTCAAATCAAAACTTTTGGGTTCCTGTTTTACCTAAAAGTGCAAGACCTAAAGTGGTAATACCACCGCTAATAATTCTTGTCCTGAGGGTCTGTGACTGTGGGCTACGTACATTAGCCTGCTTGTAGCCTCCCCTGTCCTGTAGTGGCACGCCGATAAATTCTTTATTAATAACTTTCTAAATAATGTAAAGTGTATTGTTGTCTCCGAGGTTGTATTAATAAACATGAAGGAATTTATTTGTCTTTAACAAAGCATGATTAATGCACATTAGCGTGTGGATTCCTAATTCTCACAGTCTACTCTTCCCCGCCCAATGAAAAAAAGAAGAGAAAAAACACACCCATCAGCATTAAATATTTATGGCATAATATTAATGGTTTTTTTTAAAGAAAATAACAAGTTATTAATCCTCTGATTAACAACTGATTAACCTTTTTATTAAACACGTGATCCGTGCTTCTTGGATTCAGGATGTGTCGCTCGAGTGTGCTGCGGAATAATTATTTTTGTGTCTTTTTTAATTGCAAAAATTGCACGGATGAACTGTTTTTCTGCCCTTTTTTCTTTTCAAACATGCACGGATAGAGACGGATACGCCGTTGCCGACACGATATTTTGTCGACGTAAAGCGACCCCGGAGCATCCTACAAAAAAAAAAAAAAAACATGCACTAAATATAGCAGGACATATCTGCGGACAATGAAGTTTAATTCTCACATCCGTTTATTCCTGTGTTATTGGCATGTGTGGGAAAATAGGGAGAACGCACGCACCGCTAAAGGACAAGCGCCCCTCTTTCTCTCTATCTGTCTCTGCTCATCTCACTGCCATTGTGTGTATTTTTAGGTCTCGCCTGAGTCAGTTCAAGCACAATTATGCTTATGTTTCACACACGCCAAGTGTGACTTCATCTTACGGAGAGGAAACGGGAGAAAAAAGAAAGCTGCCTGGGCAGTTTTGCAAATAAAACTATAGCATTTATAGCATTTCACATTGTCACGATTTCCTGCTGCTTTTCAGCTTCCTGATACACAGACAGACAGAGAAAGTGCATGTGGGTCATTTTATAATTTATAATGTCCGTGAAGTATATTTTTTATATATTTTGTTCAAAAATGATGTTCATATCACATACAACCCTGGTTTTCAGCTGTCCGATTTTGTAAAGTTGCTCATTCTACTCATTTAAGCATGAAAATTACCTCAAATATAAATTAATTTTAGTTAGATTATGTTGTCAAAACATTTGGGTGTGCGCTTCAAAAATAATACGTGTTTATTGTGATATAAGTTGTTTTATTTGTGTCCGAAAAACATTGTTAACTAAGTTACCCACTAGAAAACCCCCCCTCAGAATAGAATGGTTCGTCCCATTCTCGCATATTTTGCACAGTATGATGATGTTTCCTCTAGAAGCACACGGATGAAACACTAGAAGTTATGTTCTCTCTCTTTCCCCTAATATTGGTTAAACTAGCAAACCTGTGTCAAGAGTGGATTAATTGACTGTCAACAAGTATTATTGCTGCATATTTTAACAAGACAATTTAACTAAAGCTTATGTTTTGTTTATGAAAATATAGTTCTAAACACACCATATGCTCAGTAGTTCCAGGCTTCCATGTTGAGTAGAGGCCCAAAACACTAAAAATGTCAACTAAGTTACCCGTCAACCGTGTTACCCAGTAAAGGTAACATGGTGGACAGTAACAAACATAGATTTTATGCACATATTCCTACAGGTGACTTTTATTAATATAGCACTTTACACAATATAGATTGTTTCAAAGCAGCTATGTAAGGGAAAGAGGAAAACTTTTTTCTTCACAATGTCAAATTCTAAATGCACCCCTAGTTATAGAATGACCCATGTAAAGTTATGAAGGACGGCCTTGGGAACGCAACACCCTCCTCAGGTGATTAATACAAACGTGGGGCCTGTTTTACAAACATCAAAAAATGTAATTCATAATAGGTTTTATACCCTGACCCCTGCCATCTATTGTGTCGCTATTCTTTAGCTTGCAGAATCCATCAAAGGCCATAGTGTTGTGAAAACCGACAACAATAGCAGTCTTTGTGTGGAGATGTGTGTGGGGATAAGGGTGTTGGGACACTTGTTGTTTTTTATGCCTGGTCTTATGATGGATTGGTGCTTGTACGGTAGGGTGTCTTTGTTAACTTTCTCTCACACTCTCTTTTTTAATTTTTTCAAATGGACTGATCTTACCTTCAGTGACTTTCCTTCACCCCCTCGCGCAGTTTAAGTTCTGGCTTTTTCCCTTCCTGTCCTGCTGTTGAGTGTTTCTTCTTTCCTCTTAACCTTTTTTTCTGCAGAGTCCTTCATCTTTGCTTTCTTTTATCATGTACTCTTTCCTTCTCTCTCTGTCTTCTCTCTCTCTCTCTTTCAATCTTCACGCAAGCAAACTGGCCACCCTGGGAATCCTGGCAGTCAGTCACACGCCCCTCCAAAAACAATTATCTTTGAACTTGCTTTTAGTGCTGTTTGTCCTAATTACAGATCATTTTCCCTGTCACATTTCTACTTTTATTGCAGTTTTGCCCTGAATGTTGATCCTATTGAGGTTCAACCTTATTTTACTCGCTGGAACACCCCTAAGACCTGGATTCATCTAATATTCCCCTGTGCCTTTTGCTCTCTCTTTTCAAATTTGATTTTTTTCTCCTCCGTTTCTTTCTTTTTTTTAATGTATAATTTTTTTGTAGCATTATCCTCTTGAATTAGACTGAGATCCCAAAGTACACAGTAAAGATGTATGGCCTGTTGTATTTCTGGTGTTAAGGTTTAGGTTGCGCTGTGTGTGTGTGTGTGTGTGTGTGTGTGTGTGTTTGAGGTATGAGCAGCCGTAAGGCATGCTAACTTCAGTCCCACAGGGAAACCCTGAGTGTATTTTTAGTTCTCTGCTACAGAGGTGGACTTCGTTGTAATTAAAACCAAGTAAAGGTGGTTAATTCCTTCCTTTGCCTGGCTGTTTCAAATATCAATCTACTCTGTTTTAAACGTATCGCGCATACGTGTACACGCACACATGCTGAGCGTAGCGCGCTCACACAGACATGCACACGAGCTCGTAAGCCTCTTACAGATCCGATTCCGCATGCAGACACAACATGCGCTGGAGTTGCAAGGAGAGGTTTAGACATGGTGCAGGGCCTTTTTCAATTAGAGGCGTATCGTGCGCAGCCCGATAGGATCGTAACGTAGCGGGTCCGGGTCACTGGTAGGATGTGGGATTAGAACCACGTAGTGGTTCTGGCGGTGCAGAAAAACTGAAAACATCACAGCAGGCAGACATATCTGCAAGTCACACACTGGAGAGATAATAGAGATGTCTTAGTGAGCTTCACAGAGTGCCAGCATCTCTCAGCATCTCTCTCTCTCTCTCTCTCTCTCTCTCTGTTCTGTTAGGGTCAGTGTTCTGTATAAATGTATGGGACTGACAATTACAGCTAATCACATACATTTGTCTTTAAAAAAATAAAGATTATGTCATTATTTACTCACTCTCATGTTGGTCGAAACCTACAGTGGTGGTCAAAATTATTAGAGCACTAGTATTTTCACCAGCTAAAATGGTTTTAAGTCAGTTATTTCTATCTTTTGCTGTAGGGTGTCAGTAGGAAATATCAGTTTACATTTACAAACATTCATTTTGCCATTAATTGTAATAATCTAGTGAGATTTGAGGAATGACATGAACAGAACAAAATGAGACAGACTAAATCCAGAAGAACTGTCGCAACGTTTCAACGTCAAGATGCTTCAAGAGACATACCTGCAAAGCTACACTACTGTTAAAAGTTTTGGCACTTGCGTAAACATGCTGTAAAATGAGGATGCTGTCAAAAAATAATGTCATAAATAGTTTTTCTTTATCAATTCACTTATATTAGCTAAATTAAATCAACATTTGCTGTGACCATGCCTTGCGTTTAAAGCAGCTTTTGCCCTAGGTGCACTTGCGCATAGCTTTTCAGGTAGCTTTGCGGGTAGGTCTCTTGTAGCATCTGACTTAAAATCATTTTTTAACTGGTGAACATACTGGTGTTTTAATAATTTTGTCCACCACTGTATATGACTTTATTTTTTTGTGAAATATGAAAGAAAATATTATTCATTCATTCATTCATTCATTCATTCATTCATTCATTCATTCATTCAGTTAGTCGCAGCACTTTCTGTTCTCTCTCTTCACTATTCTGTGCATAAAAAGAGAAAAAAGGACCATGAATTAAATAGACTCCCACTGTTTTATTTTATTTTATTTTAGATTTTTTTTTATTTAAATAATTGATTATTCATTCATCTATTTAGTTGGTCAGAGCACTTTATCTTACCTCTCTTCACCATTCTGTGCATAAAAATAGAANTCTCTCTCTTCACTATTCTGTGCATAAAAAGAGAAAAAAGGACCATGAATTAAATAGACTCCCACTGTTTTATTTTATTTTATTTTAGATTTTTTTTTTTATTTAAATAATTGATTATTCATTCATCTATTTAGTTGGTCAGAGCACTTTATCTTACCTCTCTTCACCATTCTGTGCATAAAAATAGAAAAAAGGACCATGAAACTTTTTTCTCCCCATTTTATTTTATTTTATTTTATTTTATTTTATTTTATTTTATTTTATTTTATTTTATTCATTTATTTAGTAAATGAAAGTTCTCTCTCTCCACTATTTTGTGCATAAAAATAGAAAAAGAACCATGAATTAAAAAACTCCCACCTTTCTTATTTTATTTTATTTTATTTTATTTATTCTTTCATTAATTATTCATTCATTTAGTTAGTCGCAGCACTTTCTGTTCTCTCTCTTCATTCTGTGCATAAAAATATTAAAAGAACCATACTTTAAAAAAGACTCCCACCTTTTTTATTTTATTTTATTTTTTTTTTAGTTTAGTTTAGTTTATTAGTCAGTCATTCATTCATTTAGTTAGATGCAGCATAAAGTAGTTGTATAAAAATAGAAAAAGGACCGTGAATTAAAAAAAGACTCCCTTTTTATTTTATTTGAAAGATATTATGATATAAAAGCTTTTTTGTTTATTTTTCCTACAGATTGATGTCTTTTCCATCAAGTCATTCCCCAAGGTTTTGTATGGCAGTGGTTCTCAGCTGATTTAGGACTAGATATCAAGTGGATGTCAAGTACTTTAGATATGAAGTGGAGACCCAACACATTACCAGAATTGTTTATCGTACAGAAATGAATTTTAATTATTTCATGCTGTCAGCAGCCATATAATTCTCTGCACAATACTTTTTCTCTTTTTCTCTTTCTTTCTCTTTCTTTCTCTTTCTTTCTCTTTCTTTCCGTCTTTCTTTCTTTCTTTCTTTCTTTCATTCTTTTTTTGATGAGGGCATGTCAAGCAACCTATTCATGCTGACATGAGCCTAGTTTTTTAGGGTCTACTCAGTGACAGTTGTATTTTCACTAAATTACTGTAGAGTTTGACTGGATGCATTTTTTTGTTATTCCTTATGATATTATCGAAACATATCTTCCACGCCACTTGTTTTGGCCATGGCCCACCAGTTGAGAAGCACTGCTGTACACCATTCTCTCCCCTCATAATCTCAAACCTGTATGTCAGATCACCTTTGTAATCCAGCTACTGAAACTCAATAGCAAAGAGAGAGAGAGAATACCTACTTAGCCAGTCTCTTATCTTCATTTACTCTTCTCCTTTTTTTTTTTTTTTACCTTTGCTGTTTTTTTCATAGTACTGCTGCTTCTCAAAAGACAGAAAGCAGACAATTTGGAGCACAGAGAACGTTGATAGTGTTGTGAAGTGCCCCCTCGAGGAGGTGCACGCGTACACACACACATTGGAGAGTTGTTCATTTATTCCTTGCTCTGATGAGAGCAGTACTTCGTGCCTTCAGTGTTTTGTGGCTCATACACACAACGCTCTTGCATGTATATATAGATACACACACGCGCACGACACATTCTTTCTGTATTCACGGTCCTGCACACACACACATATATAAAGCACAAGAAACATAATTGATTTAGTGTTTGTTTAAAGAGAACATAGCTTTTTTAGCCCTACAACAAAAAGGTATTTTAAGTCTCACAATGCTCGGCTTCCCAGCCTGACACTAATGTAGACTGAAATACACACTGTCAAAAGTGCGCGTGACGCTTTTGGTGCGCATATTGTTTCTTTCTTTTTTCGAATGCTAGAATATACAGTGACAGACCTTGATAGGTGTTTTGTTGGTATATCGCTCTCCTGGTTTAATGAGCTTGTTTTCTATTCCGACCCAATTGTCAGTTCGCCTCTACGTTTCCTCTGTCATTCTCTGCCTCTAATGCATTGACAAAGAGAGTTTTTTTTTTCCTCCGAAGAATCAACCGTTCCCTGAATCAAAGCGTGAGAACTTCAGCTGTATGCCACAGCAGCCCTCTTCTGCCACACTTCCTCTGTCTCCCTGCCTGTAGCTTGGCGGCTTCCTCCTCAGCAGGGGGAAAGGTAAATCATGTGAGGAGAAGGACTGGGGAAGGGTAGCTGACTGTGACACGTACCTGTCAGCAGGTACTCAAAATAATTGGTAAATGACTGTAGCGGGATGGAGAGGGCTCTCTCCTCCCCTCCTCCGTTTGATAAATATTTGAAGTTGCCAGGCGGTCGTAGAGCGCAGCGCAGAGAGTGGGAATATCACAGACGCCGGGCTCGGAAAGCAGACGTTATTGTGCGGGGATAGAAAGACGGATAAACTAGTTTAGAGCAATACATCTCTAAAGTTAAAAGCTAATCTGCTGGGACTCGATTTTGTAACCTAGCGAGACAGACCTGCATTTATACCTGCATTAACTCAATTACATAGAGTGTAGGCTTATATTAGATCGGCACACACTCGCACGGGCTGCAGTTGGCAGCCCTCTGCCACTCACACACATTAAATGTGAAAAATGCATAATTCTTCATAATTTTGAAACAATGCCATGGAAAGTTCAGTCTGATAATTACTCGGCGGACAAATGTGCTTTAACATTGGGAAATCTTCGCTCCCTGCCAATTTTAGGAGCGCCATTGGGCTCTGTTTGTCTGATAATGAACAGTATTCATTTTCATCATGTTCCTTCACCCCTCCTCAACTCCCTTTACACCATAGTCAATTAAAGCCCTCAGGGCCCTTCTGTGCATAAAGGGATATATAACTCTTTTGACATTTGGCTGCGGACATATTAGGCACACCCAGAGCACATTTAGAGCGAATAGCCTTTATAGCGCGTTTAAAAGGCCTGTTCCTGCTGCAGCCAAAGAGGGCGACTGAGGATTGGTCCTAGAGCCTGTCTTCGTTTTACGAGGAAAGGTGAGGACGTCGCTCCGGCATGTCCGGTTGGAGGCGGCGGAAGAATAACTGGATCAGGTAAATGTTTTTTGTAGCTTCTTTGGTTCAATATCCTGGCATCCCTCCAATCCGAAGCCAAGGCTTTTTGGTTTCGAGGATTTCAAAGACAGCTGGGTAACGGCAGCTTTGAGACAACATACATGAACGGCAATCCCGGCCAAAGGACTTTGGATGGCAAAGCACCCCTTGGTGTAGAAGAGGCGCGCTAGCCTAAAACGAAGGAGTGGGTACACGAGGCCACGGAGGCACGTCCGTAGCCTTTTCCGCTCTGCCGATGGTGACTGGGGGACTCAGATAGGACGTTTGGGTAATGAGGCGTGAGGAGCACGTCCTATCCTCGCACGCCTAGCGAGTGCTCCTCCAGGGCTGTCTGGAGCAGACTTGCAGGGTCATGCATGGTGCTCGTTGGCATAAAACAGCTAGAGGTGTGAAACTCATCCCCTGGGCCCTTAGCCTCTTCGCCCTATAATGCTGAGTCAACTGAGTGTCGGGGCAGCCCGCTCCGATCCGTGGCGCTGGGACAGAATCGTCGGTCTAGCATAGGGGAGTCTTCCGAGAACAGACGGCGGCGGTTACGGAGTAGCCGAGTCAATTGGCTTGAATTACAACATGTTAAGGTGCTTTAATACCCCTCTCTGGCGTTTAATAATACAACCGTCCTTTTATGTGGTAGACATGGACCTGTGGCTGTAAAGTAAACTCACTCGCTTCACTCGGAAATCGTCCCCATTGGCGCAAAGTCAGAATTCTGGTGTCATCAGAAATAGCCCAGTCCTTCAATATTCGCCTCTGCCATCTTCTGTAACAAATAAATGTCCTGATACAGCAGCTCTCCTCGGGACATTTCCATTGACATACGAGAATCGGGGAGAAATTTTTGCATCGCTTGCATTCCAAATGAGCCACAGTAAGTGTTTTATGTGGACATTATTATCCCGATATGGCTCTCAATGCATGTAAAAAGGAATGACCCCAACCGTCGTGATTTATTCATTCCTGTCTAGGATATATGCATAGGCTCCGAAAATCTGCGATTCTGCTCAGAATGAAGGCGGATATATAATTCATGAAAGCTAATGCATTGTTTCTGTTGCTTCATCTCGTGGCTCCTTTTTCCCCCCTCTCTGCCAGCCTATTCTCTGGCAAAAGGTTGGCAATAATATCAGTATTGAAATGAGAAGTTTGAAAGACGCACCGCTTCCTTTTTATGTGTGTGTAAACTGATTTGAATCACACATTGGGGGCTTACTGAGCGGAGCTTTAAATGTTAAATGGGGGTTGAAGTCTGCCTGAACTAATTTGTAGAGCTTTGCACCATGTTGACATTTAAATGTGATAAGAATAGAAAACTGTATGCCGACCTATTTTGAAGATGCTTTCGGAATACATTCGCATCAGCCGCGGTCTATAATTAATAAAAAAAGACAGGATATCCCCCCCTCCTCCAGCCTTTTTTTGCACCAGATTTGATTATAATACAACCCTTACAAGGCACAGAACGACAGAAAAAATAAAGAGGGACTAAAATATGAGCATGGAGGGAATTAAGAGGGAAGTGGATAGCACACACCTGGGTTTGGAGGAGGGGTAGAGATTGCATCGGCTGGCTGCTGTGCTATCACATTACCGCGATCCAGCCCCTGTGTTTGTGAGAGCGAGCGGGGAGGAGAGGGACCTCGCCAAATCAGCATGCAAATAACGCCACATTGTTAACTTAATCAGATGCAGGAGAGAAAATATGGAGAGGGGAGAGGAAGGGAGGGAGGGAAGGCAAGATCGAGGGGAGGGGGCTGCACAAACAAGAGTCAGGGTCTTCTGAAATGGCGGAGAGCGAAAGATTAAACCTCTCTACCGATGGGGATGATGTTTGCGGGGTGCTGGTGTCAGGTCCCGTAAGGGGTTAAAAGGTGCACGTGTGTGTGTGTGTGCGCATTTCTGTTTACATGTGTGTTAAGCAGAAGGCAGAGATGATGGAGGCCTCTTCTCTGAGATATATGAAGTGTTTCAGACAGGCAGAGCTCAGTGATTGGCTTCATCACAGCCAATCAAGTGACAGAGACCTGATGATCTATGCCCGCGTTAGGCAACCCAGTGTAACAGGTGTGACAATGGTTACTAGGGCTGCTACTTTTGTTTCCAGATTCATTCAATTCTGATTCACAAGCGTTCGATTTAATTCAATTCCAGTCTTTGATTAGGTTTGATTCTATTCGATTTATTTTGGTATAGTTCAGTTGCAATGTCCATTTTGCTTACAAATGAAAGAAATTCATTTCTTCACGTGTCAGCAGTTGCTATAAATTATGCAGGGAAACTTCTGACTTGATACTTTTATGAAAATATACATTTTAAAAATTAACAACACTAGCCAAACTGTGCAGTTCAATTGCTATTTATTTAGCAGACATTATAATCAACACAGAATAAATTAAAGTTAAGTTGTATTTTTTTTAAATGTCTTCTTTATTTAAGGATAAATGTAATAATTCTTTTCCTTCTCATAATATCAGTACATTTATCTGTATTTAAATGTAAACCGGTTGTATAAATACTATAAAAGCCTCCCATCTCCTCACCCGGCTGCTGTGTAGCTTCTGACAGCCAAATTGCGCGTAGGGGTCACGACCTCCCCGGCAATGCTCATACGGAGATCAGCACGCGAGGCGCGCTGGCGAGCAATGGTAACACATACAACATGTTAACATGGCAGCTCGAACCAAACCAAAACAGATGAAGGGAGGAATATGTGCAATCCCTCCCCACGCGAACGAAGGAGCCACGTGCCCACCTCGCATCTCTCGGGACTGAGAGATACCGGGAGGTCGTTTTTCACTAAAACATCCTTGGTTTTATGAACTTATCTTTCCTTTCTCTCCCTTTGCTTTCCTCCTCTCCCGTTGACTGCGGGTCAGCGTGGCAGCCCCCCCTGAAAGAGGATGAATGTGTTATCATGTTCAAGGTCACAGAGGGCAGGGAGGAGGATAAGAATGTGTCGAGCTGGCCAGGGGAAGAAGAACGAGGGACTGAGTGAGGAGACGTGTGGAATCTGGTGTGCTGGCCAACCCAGACCTCTCTCAAACTGTGCCTCTGTCTCTTCCCCATCAGTTAAACTCCTGTGCCCAAATGCCGCAGGTGGAGGGCCTTACACTGACAGGCTATGATTTCCAGGTCAAGTGGGCTTGGCTTTGACCCTGTGCAGTGGGACCATGTATTTGGTACCTTGTTCTCAGGCTTTTGTTCCTGCTTGTACAGTGGATTGTTTAAATATAGGGAATAGAAGAGTCATATTTCTTGGTTAAATAAACATTACTTATACTATCAAGAAAAGAAAATATTTATATTTTTTTACTTTAACAATGTAATCAATATTCTATTTGTTAAAGAGGTCATCGGATGCCCATTTTCCAAGTTGATATGATTCGTTAGGGTCTTAATGAGAAGTCTATAACATACTTTGAGTAAAATTTCTCAGCGGTACTGTAAAAAACACTCTTTTTACCATTTTCAGAACTAGCGTTTTGTTGCATTTGCCTTTAAATGCTAATGAGCTCTGCTCACCCCGCCCCTCTCTTCTGTGGGCTGACGAGCCGTTCTGTTTACTTTATCCACGTTTAGCCGCAAAACTTGCTAACTAGCACATTATTAGGAAAGGCGATTTGCAAAGGTGCATAAAAAACCCTTATACTCACTTCTGCTGTAGGTGAAGCTGCATCTAGGCAGATCGGGGATCGACACATTTCCTTCAAAACTAAAGTTTTTCAGCGGCTTAGATGTCAGGAGTAAATAGTGACTGCTATGTTCATTATTACATCCAACAACAAAACACCTCGAACGCTCAATCTGAGACATTCTTGTCTTCCCCTGCAACGGAGTCGAAACAGTGGCGGTCGGAGTGTTCACAGCTCACTCAGCTCAGTCAGGGTGGGTCTATGGTAAGACGGTCGTGTCAATCAACTATCGTGGGAGTGGCCTTGGTCTGTGTGGCATCAAATAGATGCTGAAAATGTCTTGATTTGAAAAAGGGGATATTACTTAAAGATAACAAAAATTATACCACTGGGTGGATTTTTATTATAATAGGGTGGTTGTTAACACACACTGCCAACACACATTTATGTCCAAACAACATGTAAAAGTGAGTTTTGCATCCAACAACCCCTAAGTATGAATCTCATCAAGTTAGTGTTTTTAGTGTTTTAGCATTTTAAATTTATTCCAAAATAATAACTCAGGGCAGTAACAACAACTTATGTTCAGCTATTCTTTTTAATAGTTAACTTTTAACTATTTTTGGATTTTTCAGACCTGTAAATATTGGTCACAGGCACAGAGATAAACTTTGAATTTCACCAAGCTGATTACTTACTAAAAACTCCCACAGATAATGTTTTCATGCCATTTTAAGTCTCATTTTGACATAACAAAGTGGTAATATCTAAAGTATGTGAGTTGTTACTTACTTTTTTAAGTTATATTGTTCATTCAGACTGATTCGCGAATGCTGAATGCGCACAAACACAAGAGGCGGGATTTATTTATAGCATGAACCAATCACAGCTGAACATAACCACTCATATCCAATCATATCAGGATGGAGGGATTGCCTCCCCTCACGTGAGTTTCCCCCATTCATTCACAATTACCCCCCACCAAACTGTATGCTTTAGGGGGTCTGTTAAACTCAGTGGGCTCAGGGGAGCCGAGAAAGACGTGGACTCCCGCTGTGACTTCACCTGTTAGTGTCGCTGTTGGACAGTGTTTCTTTAGAAAAACGAGTGTCTTGAAAATACCTGTGATTCAAAGGTGAAATGATTAGGTAATGACGAGGTTTTCCAAACACTTCCCTAGCTGCGATTTGTCAGAAACATCAATAGTCCTGAAGCTTGCTACTGGTTGATTCGATGTTGCTATGTCATGTTGGTCATGAAGGTTAAAACAACTCAACAGCAGTGTTTTGATAGCGCCACAGTGTTTACACTTTTAGGGGATATCAACCTACTAATGGTCTACTCATAGATGGCTCTGCGTATTTTTATTATTTATTTATTCATTTATTCATAACATTGAAACAATTGCATGCTTGATCTTTAAGTTCTGCTCAGTGTGTTACCCTAAATGGGTCCTTGAAACATCAAGTATAAAATGTTAATTTGCATGGAAAAATATCAGTTAAGCTACAGACTGTGCAACACCTGCTTATTTTTGTTGCCTTTCTGCATAAAAAGAAACAGCGAATGTAGCTTTTTTGTTGCATGAATCATAAACTGCTTTTTTTTTTTTTCATATATATAAACAAAAGCCTTTGAGGTTTGACCAGCTCTGCTTTGGTCGTTTAATCATAGTTGTGTGACAGCGTAACGTTGGCATGGAGGTAAACGTTTTCTGCCTGGCTTGTGGTCGAGCAGGGTTTTTCTCTCTCTCTGTCTCTGATCCTGCTGGGATCTGTGGCCTCACCATTTCCGATAAAGCCTGATAAATAAACATGTGCCCTGATCTCCCTGAGGTCCTCCACCCTCTCTCCAGAGTCCACCCATTCCACACACACTTCCTCCCTTCACAATTAGCCCACAATAAAACGCACTTTTCTCTTAATAAAGAGAAGCTTTTTAACATACTCTCACCCACCACGGTCTTCCTCTTCTGCTCAGCAGTGATGAGCGACCGTGGCGAGAAGACACACAGTTTTAGTAAGCCTATCTCGTTTTACCATTCACAGACAAACAATAGAGCAGAGTACTAAAAAAATTACAAATAAAACGAAGTAAAAGAAAAAAAAAATGAACATATACAAAGAGTCATGAGCATTTCCAGTCAACTCTGACTTCCTGATGGCTTTGATAAGATTAGTGGCTTTCTTAAACAGGATGTGAGACGGCTGCTTTTTAAAAACATGCTCTATGGACAGAGAATACTTGCATAACTGTACTGTCTCCACATAGACTTTCTCACAAAAGTGAAACTTTCTCTCAGTTTAGCTCGGGGAGTTTATCAAAGTGACAGAATAAAGAAGATTTAACATCAGCCGTATTAAAAAGACATGCAGCGGTTCAATATTTAAAAAGCCCATTTACTACGACAGAAGTGCTTTTTCATTCAAGAGCATATGGCTACGGTACCTGTTTATAGTCTTATCGCCTTTCTTTCTGTGTGTGGGGGGAAAAGGAGAGACAAAAAAGGAGATATTTTCAAAAGACATTGAAGAATCATTCAATTAACAGCGGCATGATGTAAAATAATTACTTGACTTGCCTCCCTTAATGAGTATCTCTAATTAGCCATACATTTGTTTTGTGAAAACTCCAAACTACAGGCTGCGGCTGTGAAGAGCTGGTAAGTATGTTGAAGTAGCGGCAGATTTTTCTCTCCTGTACTGTCTGTCTTACGTTGAGCACAATTCGGGACCGATGTATGCACACATGCAGCATTAAACACTGAGTCACATCTCTCTCTCTCTTTTTTCTCCTGTTTTTTTTCCCTTTTATTTTAATTAGCCATGCAACAATTAAAAGATTCACAAACTAAATTGAACCTTGTCTCCCTCTCCTCTCGACTCGATTTCAGCACCTGTCAAAACAACACCCCTTGTTGGAGTCATTATGCAAAACTCATACGCACAAAACCAGCATGTGCGAGAAGAAAACAGCAATTATTTCTGATATTCACTTATTTGGGGGTTACATTGACATTTAAGTTTTCCACAAAGGTAATCTTTGTTCGCCGCAGCTGAGAGGTAGAGAGGGTGTCGAGAGAAAACAGACTGTCACCTTCAGACAGTCAAATAAGTGATTGTGATACAGCTTCATATCGCATTTAGCCAGGTCCTCTTTGGTGTCCTTAAAGGGGTAGTTCACCCCCAAATAATGACTTTTTTCTTCTGAAAAAAACACAAAAGAACATATTTGTGAAAAAAATGTCTTGAGTGTGTGTGTTCCACAGAAAGGTTTGGATATAGGCGAAGCATGTGTAAGGCTGGGGAAGGCTTAGCCATAAACAAATGAAATCTATTATGTCTGTTGCTAACAAAGTGAAAATGACTAGACAGTGTCAACTGTGTTATTATATTGAGATCTGCCCATGTTGCATCATAAGTTAATTCTTTTTAGGCGTTTTTACAGTGTTGCTTTATAACCAGTCACACACGATTTTGTTGAGCTTAGGAATGCAATGGCCAATCACAGGCTTTCAGATGAGTCATCGCTGAAACTCATCAGTTTTGTTGAGTTACCGCAACTCTTCAATTCTCTCATCGTAAACAACGAAGCGCAGATGCACGTACAATGTAAGTAAGAGATTCATTTTACAGTGTAGACAGCTTCAGTGATTATAATGATAAATTTGTTTTGAGAGTGCTTGAACTCAGGATAGATCAAAGTTAATAATTATGTCACTTTCTGTATAGAATTTATTCGCTGTTTGAATAACTGTGGAAATAAAACTACAACTGGCAATTTGTAACGTTTCTTATTAAATTGTAATCACGTTAAATACCATTCAGTGGTATACAGTCCCATTCAAAATATTTTATTAGCCTACACCTACGTCTGGTTCTTTCCTAAAAAGACGAGTGTTTTGTAGACGTCGATTTGGCTGCTTTTAGCCTTACCCTGGAGTTGGTTCACCCTCCACCTATGGGTTTGGAACAGCATAAAAGGGAGTAAATTTCATTTTTTGGGGTGAACTGTCTCTTTCAAGTTTCAAGTTTCAGGTTCAGAGCTTGATACGACAGTGACAGTTTTGGTGGAGGGGTGTAGCGTGCTTTCCTAACAATGGAGGCCTGATTTTTTTTTAATGATTTCTGGTATCTGTCAGTAGATTTGCTGTCCTGAGCAGAAGGAAAGATGATGTAAGGCTTGGATGATGTCCCTTTTGCCCATCGCCACACTGCGTTCATTGTTTTTCGGCTTTTCTGTGCCGAGGTGTAGTCATGCGCGATGGCCGGTTCGACCACGACTCGCTCGGCTTTGCCGCTAAGACGCATCCCTGTTTTTCTAATGAGGCTGGCAAAAGATCCTTAGGTCAGACAGGGTTAAATGATGCTTTTTCACTCTTTAGTGTCCGCCACCTCGTGTACAATTGAAATTTCTCTATAGTTGTGGGCGGAAATCACAAGGGAAAGTTTTAGAGATGAATTGTTACGTGTTGACCTTTAGCGAAGTCCGTTTTATGCTGCTTTAGCCTTCATCGCGGTCACTTGACTTTGTTTCTTTCTTTGTTTGCGAGCGAGGTGAACGGCGTAGCGCTGTTCTTTGTAACCATCCCACTTTTTATGCACGGACCCCCTCTAACCCACCTCTACAATTTAACAAATGCTCACAGTTATCCATCTTTTTTCCCTTCTCGCAGTCTGAGATCTACAGGCAGGAGGCTCGACACGCTGTGACTACCATTGTACCTCTCTCGCACACGCATACACACACATACAGAGCACATCTGCTGGTCTTCGGGATAATGCTGCACATGTTTAACATAAAGGGAGGCTTTGAGCTTCAGGCCGGCTCTGGATGATGATGAGGATGAGGATGCAGCCGGCCAGGACAATGAACTGTGGGAATTCTTTGGTCTCCCACTGATCTTCCCTCCCCTGGCATCCCAACAAGCCTGTCAGACACACAGGATAAAAGCAGCAGCATTTTTCTCCCTGCTCATCCTTTCAAGGGCTCATACTGATCTGTAGAGATGAGCTGAAAGCTGAACTACCTGTTGAAATGTTCTCTTAAGATACTCTCAATGACATATTGTGCAAGACAGACACCGGCAGAGACTGAGAGAGTTTTGCGGGCTGAGCTAACAGAAGGTAGCTGTGTAGAGAGGAAGGCAACGCAACCTGTGTGTATTTGTAACTGTAACTATTTGTCTGTGGTGGCTTCGCAACCTATGAACTAGGTATAATTAGGTCACTTACTGTCTAACCACAAATAAGAAAACAACCTGCATCATGCAGCGAGAGCTGTTTGCCGAATGAGAACGAGTTCGTCCTTTCAGGCTGCGTGCGTTTCTTCTGTTTGATTCACTTTCGGTCTTGTGCTGGGAACCTTTGCTTAATGCCTCATTACAGCCACTAATAATCCAGTTCAGTCAAAGAGCATCGGGAGGAAGAAAAACAAGCCACGTTTTATTGGATTAATTAGAACTATTCTGAAGACCACCTGCAACAGACTAAACACGGGCAGAGAAAGAGAGAGAGAAGGACAGATCGGACCTCGCTGATAAGCGACCATTTCAACTATTGCTATCGGTTTATGATTTTGTTATTGTACGTTTCTGGCCACATTCCCATAAGAGCATAGCACGCAGTGCCGTTTTCATCCATTAAATATGCAACATATGGCAGCCATTTTCAAACACCAAAGAGTTCATTCCTTTTGGTTTTATACGGGGGCCGCTAATGATTCGGAGGAAATAAAACTGACTTTTGCACTTTCTGTAAATAATGATTGATTTATCAATAACGATGACCTCTTTCATAATTAATTAATCAACTACTGCATAGTAATTAGTCAATGGATTTCGGTCGATAAAGCTTCACAATAACAGAGCAGCTAATGGCCTTGCGATCTATATTTTTATTTTCATTTCAACTCGCGAATACTTTGACTTCGGTTCGTTTTACTCGTCAATGCCTCTCCCCCCCCCCCGCCCCCGAAACCACCTTTTTCTGTAAACGCACACATACTTTTCCCAAACAAGGATGCAGAAGGACACCAAAATTATGTTATATCAAGATGCAAAGCCCGAAAGAGCCAGATCTGCTCTGTGTTATTTGATTTAGGGCTTGAACACGCTGTGTAATCTAGAACATTTAAGGATTAGATGGGTTTTATGTCCTCTTTGAGGTTAGCTGTACACTTAAAAAACTCTTTGTTCAGAGTCCATTCAAGGCTGAAGTTTACTTGCGTGTGTTAGTGAGTCTGTGTGTATGTATGTGTGTGGTTTATATGGAACCTTGATTCTGCCCTCCATGTTGATTTGCGAGAAGCCACCAGAGGACCGGCTCAAGGACGCGAACGCGCACAGGTACCTCAAGTTTAATGTAATATTTTGTCGCTACAGAGGCCTTAATTTAGTCGTGTTCACCTTGACGTTCCACAATCAAAGCCTGGCCCTCCCGAAAGCTATCTAACTGGCAGATATTGCAAAACACATTCATGCACTTTGCAATTCTTACTGCAGGCTCTATCAGAAACCACAATCAGTTCAAATATCTTAGATGCACCTTTGTTTAACATCAGTGCATCACATTTGCCACTTGTATCACGCTTGCCACAGAGTGCACTGGTATGTTTGCATCACTCATAGTATCACATACAGTAAATTTAACATGTGATGTTCAGGCATAAATCACAAAGCTTGTTCTCTGGTGTTGAAACAATGGCCTTGCTTGACAAAGCAAAGATAAGAAGAGAAGGACAACATTCTGATGCTGGCATGTGCACCCTCTAATTAAGTTGTGGTTTGCAGAGCTTGCAAAAGAGAACAGAATGTGATGTAAAGTGAGGTAAAGATAAGACATAAATCCGGTTGTTTTGCCATGTTGCTTGAAAGGCTCAGTATTAACCACAGACTGTAACGCTGCATGCCACTGGGCCCTGTGTGACAGTGCACTAAAGGAAGTCTCAGTGGCTTTTCAAGAGACACGGCGGCGGTGCACGCGTTAATTAGAGCACGCTGCTGCTGTTACGCTACGTGTGACAGGTAGTATCAGGCCGCTGAGACTCGATCGTTTCGTCTAGCTCCTGGCTAACCCAGCTGCCCCAGCCTGAAGAGAGAGAGAGAGAGGGGGAGAGGAGGGGGAAGAGGGAGACGGGGGTCTGGGACAAGGAGCCACCACCGTGTTTGCTGTCAGGCCTACATGCTGTGGGCCACGACTCAATGGCACTGATCCAAATAGGTGAGGCATTAGCATTTCTAACAGAGGAAAGATAGGCAGTGAAACTTTGCAGGGCATCCTACAAACGCAGACGTGCATCGCTGAAGAAATGTTGACAGACAGAACGCTGCAACCTTAACTGTGCTATAGATTTATGAAGTGGGCTGTTTTAAATTTGCTTCTAGGTACGGCTGTAAGAAAAGAACCACATGAAAATATGAAGAAGCGAATTGCACATAACATTTTTTTTCAGCTTTCTTCTGAATTAAAGCGACAGTGCATGCATTTTGACTAAATGCCCCCCACCCCAAAATGTGCTTGCTGCTCTGCAAATTTGGTTCAGAGGCATTTTCAGATATGCATTAAGCATGGTGATGTTTAAGAGCAGATGTATTTAGATTTTAATGACTTTGTTTCGTTTGAGATAAGGCTTTTGGCTTGGAGTTTCTGCTAATTATACTGTGGAAAATATGCACTTTACTGATAATTGTTCCGTAGTGATGCCTCTCTTAAAGTATTCCCAGTATCAAATTTATTTATTAATGTATTCGTTTCTTAATTTATTTATAGATGCTCTTTAAAATATCGCAGACTGTGTGTGTTATTGTTTGTGGGTGTATTTGTGTCAGGCGTCTTCGTTCACATATGAACTTAATACTTTGCCTCTGCCGAAGTGAGTGTTTGCGCGTATGTGTGTGTGTGTGTGACACCTCTTTAACCATATGAAATGTCCTTTTTAATCAGAAAAAAAAATGAAATGACTTGGGAGCAAGGAAGGCATATTAATGCACTTCATTTGCATACAGTCGTCAGCCGAGGCTATGTTCAAAAACAAACTGGATTCGTCAGTTCATTTCACATTGTTCCTTTGTCTATCTGCCTTTGTTATATGGTAAAGATAAAGAAGGAAATCAAATTGAAGAAAAGGGCAAGCAGTTATCTCTCCAAATGAGCAACTGCTCATCATGCCTCGCTTAAATCATAGATTTCTATTGCAGAAGGCATGCTAGCCACATTCAAAAAGGGCCTCGTCTGATATTTGCCAGGATTCGCCGCGGCGTCGACAAAAGCAATTTGAACAACTCGCTACCCGAAGAAACTCCAAAGTCATATGGCGTCGCACTAAACCCAAACATCACCCAGCATTTTCAGGCCTTTGTCTGAGGTCCGTAGCTTTAATTAGATGACCTGGCAGAGCGAACCATCCGTGATTTATATTTGTCTTGCATTTACTCCTGTATTACATTTTGCTGAATATCAAAAATCCTCACAGAACTGCTTAGCCATGTATAATTTGCAGTGCACGTGCTTACACGCGTGAGTGTGTTTATAACACACCCAGTCTTTAAATACATAATACACCTACAGTGTATTGTTCGCATCCAGATTCCAGCATTTTTTTTTCTTTTAAATTCCTCAGAGTTATAGCTCTGGACAAAAGAGGAATGGCATTCAGCAGCAGCCCACAGTGTGTTTAGCAGCGACTGGAAGTGGCCTCAGTGTTTTTATTCATGTTGGAGAGATAAGACTGCAACCGACATGGCGTAGGAAGAGCAAATAGCTAAAGAACAGGCGGCCCTTATTAGAGTTCTTATGAGAGCATCAGCAAATATGTGCTCCAAGCCCACTGCCTTCTAGTACAGGCTGTGTGTGTGCTGGTGTGTATTTGTCTCCACAAATGCCCATTTTTGTACCAGACCAGTAGGTTCCTCCAACTGGTTGTCAACAAAGAAATCAGTTATTTGTTTTCCTGTGCATCGGGTCACGTGAAAGGCACGTACAGGAGATGTCAGAATGCCGTGAGGAACGGTGAAATATAATGTGTCAGCAGCCCAGGTGCTGAGTCATTAGGTAGTCCCTCTCTAATAAGTAAACTGGGTCAATCTGCACCATTTAAAAGCTTTATTAATGACCAAAGGGTGTGGGTTCCCCGGCCCAGAACGCTTTACCCTTCCTCAGGCGACGAGTGCGTGAGAGACAAACCAGCATGTGTTTCCAAATAGTGCAGAGAGAAGAGAAAGCTCTCATTTCCATCATTCCGTTTCCTAAACACCTGCTCTTGCCATCGTCTTCGTTAAAATGACCACAGTGTATTTATTTCACATTCATAATCATGTGTTAAAGCGCATAGCCAACGTTACCAGGCAGCATACTAATCAGCTTAATGAGATATTATACAATATTTTGTTGACCAAAGCAAAACTCACTTTATTGTTTCTGAAGCTTGACCCTGTCAGTTGCAGGGGAATGCAGCAACATCATTATCCTTCCTTAAGATGGTGAGTAGCATGCTAAATAAGCACAAGCAATCCAGATGACAACAGGCAGCGCTCATGTATTTGTTTAAGGCTGACGGTTCATTGGGCCACTCTGTGGCCATTTGAAATAACTGGGAAGCCTCTGATACTTTGGGAACCCTTTCAATAACGCCAACTGTTGTTTTCTTCTCATCGGAAGCCATACGAGAGTGAGAGAACAGAGAGAGGGAAAAAAAAGAAGGTGAACACAGAATGATTTGCATCAAACGTAATGTGCCTCTTAATGGAAAATTACGCCAAGACAAGTGTCGCAGCAGTGAGATAAGGGCTTGTGTTTACTGGAGTAACCCCTTGGTTTTAAGTGCTATTGTTAATATCATAATTGTAGTATTGCGGCGGCTTCATGACAATACCATTGCTCCGTTTCATTAAGGCGTGTAATTGGAGGGATTCTGATAGGATGGGACCAAGTAGCTTAATTATGCGGCGCCTTGCCGTGTTTACTGGGTAATTATTGCCTCCAAAATTGTGTTACTGTTTGAGAAAAAGTTCTGAGAGTTGCAGCTTCTCTCCCCAAGTGTGAGAGTACATGTAGTACTTCATAAATCAGAGGGAGATGAACTCACTCTTTTTTTTCTTCACACTTGTCACTGAAGTGCAGTCATCGTTGTTAACCATTTCCTCACACCACAGTCAAGACTGCTGACACACAAAGGGGTACTCAAGAATGAACTGAATTAACTGCCGTATGGTGTGATTTCTTTTGCCAGACAATGCAGTATATAATCTGAGATGTAGTTGCAGACAAAAGAATATAGCTACTGTTTTGTTTCCACCCCTACACCCACTTCAGCAAAAAATGAAACACCTTTGTGTTTGTGTTAATGCCTAAGACAGACTTGACGCTGTAATGCTATTTAACTTGGAAATATGACCTTCACCACACTATACAGTATTTCTAAAGGTCTAAGAGAAAAGGTCTTTATTTCTCATGAAATCTGAGAGCAGAGTGGGTGTTCTTCACAAAACAGTTCTCAGACAATGGTGAAGACCTGTCCTGTTCAAATTATTGCACGTTTACTTCTATTGTTGACATTTGTCACTATGTACGTGACGTTCCGCATATCATTTTACTTTCATTGATATATTGTGCAGTATTTCCTGTTGATTGTGCGCAGTGATAATACAATAAGCTTGTCAGCGATGCCTTAAGGCTATAAGGAGGTGAGTGTTCTATGCTGTTGAATGGTGTACTTAATACCTGTTTTGTGTCTTTTGTCCCTTAGGATGGAGGACTCTAGTTTGTGCCTTGGTGTATCCTCGGTGGTCCCGGATGCTGACACCCATCTCAGCAATGCAGTACTTAACGGCCGCTACCCAATCAGTCAGAAACTTCATCAGCTGACTGCTCAGCTTGGTCATGCCTTTCCTGAATTACAGAGCCGCCAACAGATCCCAGAGGAAAAGGCAGCCACCCCGCTGGATGAGAAAACCCACGCTGCCTTAGCTAGTCAGCCAATCAGCAGTCAGATGGCCTTACTGGCCAACCAGCTCAACCGTGACATGGATGTGGGTGCCCTGAGTGGTCTCAACGGCCGTGTTGACTTGCAACAATTTCTCAACGGGCAGAACTTGGGAATCATGTCCCAGATGAACGACATAGAAGATGATGCCCGCAAGAACCGCAAATACCCCTGTCCGCTATGTGGCAAGCGCTTCCGCTTCAACAGCATTCTGTCTCTTCACATGCGTACACACACTGGAGAGAAGCCCTTCAAATGCCCCTATTGCGACCACAGAGCTGCTCAAAAGGGTAACTTAAAGATCCACCTCCGCACCCATAAGCTGGGAAATCTCGGTAAGGGCCGTGGTCGTGTACGTGAGGAAAACAGGCTGCTTCATGAACTAGAGGAGAGGGCCATTCTACGTGATAAGCAAATGAGGAACAGCTTGCTGCAACCCTCCCAACCTCTTCCACCCCACTTGGGTATCCAGAGTCACAACCAGCAACAGCCGGGCTCTGCGTGTGGCATGCTCACTCCAACCAGTATCGGCGGCTCGCCTGATGGAATGACCCAGCCGTCTGCCTCACCTAAGCCTGCGGGTGCCAACCTGCAAGATGAGCAAGCCCTCAACCCAGCCCAAGGATTTCGGTGCACGTTTTGCAAGGGTAAATTTAAGAAGCGCGAGGAGCTAGAGCGCCACATTCGCATTCTCCACAAGCCCTACAAGTGTACCCTGTGTGAATTTGCTGCTTCCCAAGAGGAGGACCTCATCTCCCATGTGGAGAAAACTCACATCACAGCTGAATCAGCCCAGGGACAAGGCGCAGGAACTGGCAATGGAGAGAAGCCCGCCAATGAATTTCGCTGTGAGGTTTGTGGCCAGGTCTTCAGTCAAGCTTGGTTTCTGAAAGGCCACATGCGGAAACACAAGGACTCCTTTGAGCATTGCTGCCAGATCTGTGGACGCCGTTTCAAGGAGCCCTGGTTCCTTAAGAATCACATGAAGGTGCATCTCAACAAGTTGGCCATCAAGAGCAAGCCCCCTGTTGTCGGAGGAGCTGATGAAGACGGACCCTCTGTGAACAGCATGAGCAGCCTGGCTCAGGAAGCCCACGCCAATCTGTATTCACGTTACATTTCTTGTCTACAAAGTGGCTTCCTTACACCCGACAAGCAAGGCCTAGCTGAACAGCAGCACCAGATGCTGGCCAAGGCCGGTATAGCTATGAAGGAGAAGGAGATGCTTGGAAAGCTCCTGAGCCCAATGGCCGGCATGGGCCACGGCTTAGGAGAAAATGAAAAGCGCTCACTCTTGGGTTGCCTGAACCTGGTACCCCCTCTGAAGTCAAGCTGTATGGAGCGCTTGCAAGCGGCAGCTAAGGTGGCAGAGATGGACCCCCTGAACAGCTATCAAGCCTGGCAAATCATGGCTCGTGGAATGGCTATGGAGCGCTCCTTCATGCCAAAAGAGCAGCACCATGGGGGGCATGGACAAGAAGATGAACTTGCCAGTGCAGCTGGGATCGTTCCCTTTGGGAAAGACAAGCTTGAGCACCCAACCTTAGGCTCTAGTGATGGTTCCAAGCAGAAGCAACACCCTGATGTCCTTCACGGAGTGAAGACAAGTGGAGGCATGATGCCCTTGAAGGATGAGAGTGTAAGCTTTGATAGCCACCGTGAGTTCTTGCCTCACCATGGGGGTCTGGGCCTGGGCCAAGGGCTTGAGTACAGCCTGGCTGGCCTGAAAGAGAAAGCAACTGAGTGTCCCGACTGCGGCAGAGTTTTTAGAACCTACCACCAGATGGTGGTCCACTCCCGGGTACACAGCAAGGACCGCCGAACCCTAGAAGACAGCTCCCAGCACGGTCTGGACGAAAGGCGTGGCTCAGCTAGCGACCCAGAATCTCAGTCCATCAGCCGATCCACCACTCCCGGCTCCTCCAATGTGACGGAGGAAAGCGGCGCTGGAGGCGGACACTCCCAAACGGGCAGTGTGCAAGATGACAGTCCCCACCCTTCTTCTCCATCTTCAGGTAAGAGAATTATCCGTCAACTTGAGCGACTTAAAAGCAAATTTAGGAATTAAGGTATTTAGGGCCCACAGCACTGAACATACATACTTAAATGTTTAACTGTCTGTAATTACAGTAACAAAACTTGTGTGAGGTTCACAGGTTTCAGTTCTGTTAAATCAGTGCATTTAAATAGCAATTATCTAATGGAAGCTTTCCAAAGTAGCAGAATTACAACCCTAAGAGAGCAATTTCACAGTGGGTAGGAACAACTGAGGAAGAACCTGTGGGATGCGAATTGGTGTGATGGCCATATCAAAGGGTTAAGATCCATACGTAGCACTAGCATGCTAGTTTTGTCTACCAAGGAGGCTCAGTGAGACACTGATCCTCGAGCCTAAGCACGATACCTATATTATCTGCGTAAACGAAACGCTAAGGTATTTCAGAATATGTGACAGTAGGACTTTTAAAGCTTTGAAAGATATCTGTCAACTTTAGAGGTTGTTAACAATAGACAGCTAATGCAGTAAAGTCACCACTGAAACCAATGAAAAGGAAGTGAATGTTGTTGCGCTTTGGTGTTCTTTACAGTTGGTTCTTTCAGTTGACAGAAAATGGCTGATTGTGATGTTGCTGTTAGCTGGTGGGTAGGTGATCAAATACGCTAGCAATGTAGCAATGCCAACGTAAATCTGAGCAGCACATTCAGTGCATAACTTTGACAACTTACTGCTAGCCATCAAACACCCTCAGAAAGAGTCAGTGTCTTTATTTACTGTGCTCTTAAACTAATTCATTAATGAGGTTTCGGTACTTTGGCTATCCTTTGGCATCCATTAAATTCTTATAAAGTTAACTACATAAAAACCACATTCGTATTCCATTCTCACAATGGAAAGACTATGTGGATGTACGGACATGTTTCGAGTGATTAAAACATCCTGCTGCAAGGGAGAGGGACAGCAAACCCACCCCATCTGTGGAACTCAGAGCTTCTGAGATAAAATGTATGTTTAGTGGGATTAAGTGAAGCTGCAGCTAATGATTACAGAAGTTTTAAAGGTAACTTTCTCATTCCTTGGGGTGGTACACCACTGTTAAGCAGCCTGGCTGTTAATTAGGTCACGTCTATGTGATAATCAGTTAGCTTAAGCTAAACAAGACACTAATTAAAGATATACATATAAAGCAGGTCAAAAAAATGAACTTCATTTGCTGGGTAAAATGTGCTTTTAAGTCATCAAAAAAAGAAAGAAAGAAAAAAAAAAGTGGCTTAGCTTAAGGCTCTAAGCAACTTAATTTCAACAGCAAAGAAGAAATTGTTTATTTATTCCCGGTCCTTATCACCCTCATGTAGAGAGATGAGTTTGAACATGCAGTGGGCTATGTTTATTTTAATCTAAGGAATAATAACAGACAACCCCCACCCCAATTAGGAATTAATGAAAATGAGAAGAAGATAAAACCTATTTTCTTTACAGAGACTATTAAACCTAAACACTCCTCAACAGAAAGGAGGGTATGTTACGGAAGTAATTATCCAGCGAATTTTAATGCAGGAAGTTTTCTTTCTTTTGCATCTCTCTTACCACTACTTTGAGATTTAGCTCATGGCATTTTAGAAACTCTTCTCAAGCTTTTGTGAGATTGGCAGGGTATTTGGAATTAAAGTGATTAGTGTTTAATAATAAAAATGTTAAGCACTAACTGAATCATGGGACAGAGAATGGAAATACAATTTATTTATTGATTCTTTGGCAGTCTCATAGCTTTTATTGTACATAAGTAGACCAGTTTTAATAAACACAAATCTGAGAAATTGGTTATGTGATGTTTTGCCAATGTCACCATTACTTATTTTTCTCTCCCTCTTTTACCATCTTACCATTTGCATGTTTTTTTTTGCTATAATCTATTTTCTCTCTCTTTCTGTCTGAGGTTTGCTCCAGCTTGTCTGATAACATTTGTGGAAATTCTTGAAAAAATGTATAATAATATAACATAATATAATATATTAATATATATATATATATATTTGAAATCTGGTTTGAAATCTCAGACATGGCCATATGTTTTGGATCATTTCATCTTGCTGAAAGACTCTCACCCAAGTATTTTTAGCAGGCTGAAACAGGTTCCCTTGCAGAATTTCCCAATTTTGTGGCCCATCCTCTGTTCCTTATATTTTAACAAGACACTCAATGCCCACAGCAGTTTCACAGCGTGATGCTGCCGTATGTATGGTGTTTTTGAGGTGTGGGCAGTGTTACATTCATGCCACACATATTGTTTTACATTTTTGGCTGAAAATCTTAGCTGTTTTTGGCAAACTCCAAACATCCTGTCACATGATTCTTGCGTCTGACTTCTTTTGTGCCCCCCTCCCGGTTACAGTATGTGCCACCCAGAGGTAGCTGAGCTCATAATGACTGTTGAACCTACAGTATAATCAGTTTACAGCTTCAGAGCTTTGTAGCTCTGTAGGTTACATTCTTCCTTGCACAGTTTTGAGTGTTTTGATGTCACTTTTCTTATCATTTTACTAGTAATGCCCACAATATATACATTTTTTTTTCAATATATATATTCCTACACCCTCCCTCCCCCCTCTTCCACCTGCGTGTGAGGTAGTGTCAAGGTAGAGTGTGATCACCAGCAGAAATCCCACGTCGCTGCCCAGCTCAGTTGGTGCGGGCAGGGAGCTCTCACTGTGCAGCGGGCATAATGCCAGCCCCCCCTCTTGTCTTGAGATTGACCTTCAGGTCTCTTTGCTTGCAAGCACAGGGAGGTGCGTGTGTTTATGGGGGAATGATGCCATAGTAAGGGGCAGGCAGTTTGGCAGATTCTCTGACATACTTATTTAAAAGTATGCATGCACATGCTCAGAGGGCTGCGCTTTCAGGCCATGACACAAAACATGTACTTTACAAACCCTTACAAACTAAAGGTGTGATGTACAGGGAAGGAAGTGTTGCACTGTCTGTTTACCTACTGGTGCTTTAATGTTTAATGCAGTGCGTCTTTATTAGCCCAGCGTTTGTGTAAGCTGGAGAAAAGTATTTCTTTTCTTATCAAGATGATTTCACTTCTTGTAATTAGCAAGGATGAAACAAGAAAATACATGTCATGGTCTGTTTTTATATATATACGTATATATATAAATGCACACGTTTTTTTTTTTTCATTTTGGGGGGAGGATGGGTGTATGTTTATGTAGTATGCAACAGGATGTGGCATGTCATACCTCTGTTTTACTTTTAATATCTCGCACGTTCCTCTAACCCAAAGAGAACAGACTTCCTTTATCATGTGTCGATTTTATTTGCTTTTTTTCTTTACCCTCTCTTTAACGTACGGCAGATTCATCTGCTGTCTCCCTTCAGCAAGCTCACCCAACCTCTAAACCACCTACCCACTGCAATTTTGAGTTAAACTTGAATTACAGTAATCAACAATAACATCTCAACTGTGAAAGAAGGTCGACACAATCGCTTTTGTCTTTGACACTGCACTTGTTTAAACACAGAGAGAGACAGATAAAAAGAAAAAAAAAAGTTGCCTCAGAAATGTCCTCTAAAGGCCTTTCTCCTCTACTCTCAATAATCAACCTTAAATATGCTTCTTGTGCAATAGAATTTCCAGCCTCTGTACATCTCTTCCACCTCTTTCCTTCTTTCTCTTTTAGTTTATTACATTTTTCCCTATTCTCTTTTATTTCTTATTACCATTACAAGATTGGCTTGACTGAGGAGGGGATCTATTGTTATTTCAGATTCCGCAGTCTGAATTGGGCTTCATAAACAAGGGGGGTTCATTCCTGATAGTGTTTCTGAATTCATTATTGTGGAACTTTGAGTGACAGCTGAGAGAGAGACAGAGAGAGAGAGAGAGAGGAAGAGAGAGAGCAATGGAGAGAGAAAAAGGAAGTCTTTAACAGAAGCGTACAATGAATGGCAAAACACAACATCACTCACACAACACACACGCATGCGTGTGTATGTGTGTGTTTGTGTACTGGTATTCACTATGTTATGGGAACCAAAAGTATAGTAAAACCAACAAATTTTGACCTTGTGGGGACATTTTTTTAGGTCCCCATGAGGAAAACAGCTCATAAATCATAGAATATAAGGTTTGTTGAGAATTTAAACAGGCTGAAAGTTTTGTGTGAGGGGATGTGCCCAAATAATGAATCCGTAATCGGAAAGGCAGTGAAAACACATTCTACAGAGACACTAGTGGTAGCCTGCTACATTACAGTACATCAGATTTCACTTACCACATAAACAGAGTAAGAAGAAATGACTGATAGGATGATGGTGAATGATCTGAAGATCCCGAGCACCACTTACAAACATCTAATCTTGTAAAATGTGTGCCAAGTACTGCCACTCCATAGTATACACAAAGTATGTGTGATCACAAAGCACAAAAGTGAAAGTAAAAAGCGAGCATGCGTTCAAAAGTAATTTTAATGCCCTATGTATTAATAGTAACTTCCTGATGGCAGCATTTTATATACAGTATAATTAGCCAACGATATAATTGTGAGACAAAGCATTGAAATATATTATTCCTCCCATCTCATATTTATTCCCTTTAGGGGTTCCGTAGTACATGTCATTTCCTTTCCGAATACGGTATTTGGATTCGGGCACATCCCTAGATAGAGTTAGGGGATAGAAAATACAGTTTAAAACCATTACGCCTATGGAATGTCCCCATAATGATAGGAATACCGATGTGAGTGCATGTGTATGTGTGTGTATGTGTGTATATATATATATATATATATATAAGATATTTCACATAAAAGATGTTTACATGTAGTCCAGAAGAGAAAATCATATTTTTTTAATAATATAAATTTACCCTGATCTTCAAATTCAAAAAGTTGTCACCTCCTAGTCCCTTCTGGAGCATCAGTGTGTATTTGAACCTTCTGTAATAGTTACATATGAGTCCCTCAGTTGTCCTCAGTGTGGAAAGATGAAAGGATCTCAAAATCATACAGTCATTGTTGTAAAGGGTTGTAAAAGGTTCAAATACACACAAAAAAAAAAAAAAATTGTGGCACCTAAAGGATTTTTCTGAAGGACAGCAGGCAGTTTAACTGTTCAGGACAAACAAGGGACTCATGAACAACTATCACTAAAAAAAACAAACAAAAAAAACACACACACACACAGCTGTGGATCATTCAGGTCACAACAGTATTAAAAGTCAAGGGGATGTAAACTTTTGAACCGGGTCATTTTTATTAATTCAACTATTATTTTCTCTCGTGGACTATATGTAAACATCTTTCATGTGAAGTATCTTATTCAGGTCAGTACTAAATAAACAATAACATGCATTTTGTATGATCCCTCTTATTTGGAAAAATAACATAATTTTTAATGGTTCTGAAAGGGGGATGTTAACTTTTGACCTCAGTTGGTCATAGTTACATAGCTTGACATTGAGTATAGATTGACTGCAAAACAAATACTAATACTGATCCTACAAACTGCATGTACTTTAAAGGTTTTCACTCAGAAATTGCTTGTAAACATTTATTTATTTAAATGTGAAAAGTAGAAAAACACAACAAATTTTACGTTTTATTTACAACTTTGAAAAATCATTATTTTACAGTGTGTATTTATGAAGTGAGTACTCTAACATTTGTAATATCAGGAGTGCTTACTAAGCATCATACTCCGTTGTTTTTATTTCAAGATATCCTTGAACACTTCTAACTTGAGAAGCCCAAGTGAAAAAGCAAGTTGTCTTTATGAACATCCTTTTTCTACTGCCGGATCTCTGTTGCTTAAGGCTTCAAACCTGCCTTGTCTTTTTCCTCCAGTTGAGAATCCCCCATGTCTAAATATTGTTAAGAGGAAGAGCATTTTAACATGGCAAGGATTATCAGTATATCCCCAGGTCTTTACAGCTTGCCGCCGTTTTGGGCGAAACACTTGCTCCATACAAATTGAAATTGGATTTGCCAATGGATGCCTTAGGTTATAAAGCATGGATATTCATCTAATTACACAATTACAAATTGGAGTAATTACATATGCAGACTTGCTGTACAATGTAATTGTGGTGTAATTAAAGTCGAAATAACCCAAACTGCTATGCAAGATGCACGACTATCCACAGAGACGCAGACCTGTTCATCCTTTCTGACCTATGGCATCGGTTTCATTCAGACGCTTATTATGTTACTCGTTCAGTTTAGAGAGGGAGAAATGACGCTTGCGAAGTTAGTTCGCAAACTGTGTTTGAGTGGTCAGGAACTCGTTACTGTTGCGGCTGCAAATAAGTCGAAATGCCATGAAATAGCTTTTGAGAGACAAAAGAATATTACATATCATTAACGGCATCTCTGTCGTATTCTCTCTCTCCTCCTCCTCTCTCTTTCTCCTTCTTTAATTTTCTCTTTTGCACTCCCAAATCTTTAAAATGAGGACAGACTACATTTCTCTCTCATGTGCTAATTAGGAACCGTAGACCTTGGAAGAATTATGTCAATGTTTATTCCTATCATTCACCTTCATTATAGTTCGCGCCCTCTGCCCTCTCACCCAGCATGCATCTCTCTCTCTCTCTCACTTTTTTTCCACACTATTTGAATGTTGCATTCAGTCTTCCTATGCGTATTCTGCAGCTCAGTGTTCTTTCTCTTAAATCTGTCATCTTTTTTTGAAGTGTAATAATTAAAAAAAATGTCATGGTGTGTGAGAAAAATGTTATTATACTGCTTTATTTCAGTACAGTGGGTCAGGACTCTGGTGTCTTTAAATGATAAAAGTTCTATTCAACGTGCTAATTGTCAGTGTGCTCTGTTGATTGACGTGTCTTAGATAAATGTAGACTTAGTATTTTTGTGCACGCTTGAACAATAAAAGGGCAATTTATTTCCCCTTAGCAGCAGCTCATTTGATTTCTCTGTTTCGCATGCTCACTTTTTCTCTCTTTCCCTTGTTATACTCTCGCTTCGCCTTTTCTCGCTTTTTTCCTCCCTTTCTCTCAATTTGTAAATATTACCCATAGTGGGAATTAGCATTGCTTTTTTCCACTATATTTAAAATTCCAATTGTATTCCAAAGTGTATATGAAAGAGCTTCCGTGAGTGTCGTCTCTCTGTGCTCACCGTACCCCTGTGAGGCTATCAACGGGCAGTCCTTATGAAACATTTATCAGTCTGTTTTATGTCTTAATGATCCTGTTAGGATTCCCCGCTTGGTTATGGAGACAGCGGCGAGCTATGTACCGCTCGGAGAAAGAGAGAAAGAAAAAGAGAGAGGGAGAAAAAGAGAGAGAGAGAGAGAGAGAGAGAGAGAGAGAGAGAGAGAGGGAGCATAAGCCGCATGCAGTATACCAGATTTTAATTCCGTGTCTTTGCCAAAACATTGCTTACCTTTGCATACAAGCCTCCTTGGCAGGGCCGCGCTTTTTCATCAGACTCTTCATTTTCTGTTTTATGTTTTTATAATTAAAACATAATATTTATCTTTCCCCAACAGAAGGCTGTCGTACTGGGGGAGGCAGAGAGTTTGAATATTAATATTTTAAATGCATCAATACGACGTCTCTCAGCCGACTGCAAAGGTGTCATCACTTTAAACGAGATAATGGGGTCTTGTATACTATTAAATGTACTTGTTAGAGAAAAAGAAAAAAAAAAGAACCATCTTGACTGAGGCATATGAAAATATCATCATCAGGCTGCTGAGGAAAAGAGGAAGGAAGAAAAAAAAACACTTTTAATTTTCCTTAAATCGAAGAGTTTTGGATTAGCACGCACTAAAGTAGATGCAAAGTGTCATTATTGACAATCACATTCTTTACTGGAGAAAACAAAAAGTTTATTTGCTGAAAGGTTGGATGGCGCTGCGGTTTTTGTGAGCGGAGGGCGACAGCTGTCTTACTCTGTCAGAGCTGAATTCCTCTGGAATGAAACCGCCTCTCTCTCTCTCTCTCTCTCTCTCTCTCTCAAACCAGCGCATACAAATGGCATATCTGGGTGGGAGGGCGCTTTGTTTGAACAAGTTAACTTTGGCATGATTGGGGTGCCTCCCGTGTGAAAGAGCAAGTGAATACATTGACCTTTGTCTCATTAAATATGGAGGACCAGCCATATGATACCATGACAGAAGAATCCTCCTTCTCCATTTGCCTCCCCTTCTCGCTGTCTTTCTCTCTCTCGTTTACCCGTCTTTCTCTGGCGCGGTTGCGTAAACACAAGTTACAGAGGTGTAAAGCAAGAACATTATGTAGATTAAAAGCAGTATTTAGAGAGAAAGACACATGTGTCAAAGTCCCAGCCATGCTGTGGCGGGATGGGGGGGCTTTACGGGCATTCATCATGCACTGATGAGTATCTCTCCCCTCTTCTTTCCCTCTCTCCCTCCTAACCCCATTGACAGGCCACATAAAAAAGCCTTTGTGTCAACATCACGGCACTGACATGAGGCAGATAATGACATGAAAAGTTTGCCTCTTCTTCTCCGCACCCCCCATCTTCATTTTAGCGATAGTTATCTTCTAATCAAAGGCGAAAGAAGGGTAAAAAAAGAAAACTGGGCAAAAAAAGTCCATGGATTAAGATCTTCATTTTCTCTCTTTTTCTTTCTCTCTTTTTTTTTTTAGCCTGTGCATTCCAATTGTTCTTAAAATATTTGGCAATGTCAATTAGTAAGTGAGCAGAGCTAGCTGATGAACACAATTTTCCACTAGACTGAGCACCCTATTGTTGTGGAGCGAGGAGCAGATTTCTGAGGTCATTATCATTCCCCGTTAGCCTGGCCCAGCTGCTCCTCTCGGCTTCAGCCAAACTCCACACCACGGCTCTGGTAGCAGGCAGCAACAGGGGGCCTGGAGAGAGAGAGAGAGAGAGAGAGAGAGATGGAGGGAAAGAAGGGAGGGCTGGCAAGAGAGAGATAGAGAGAGAAAGAGAGAGGTAGCATGCTAAAGAAAAAGTGTGGCTGCGATGAAACGCAGGGATGGTTAGGAGGGCCGAGACGAGCAAATGATGGTCAGATCACGCTAATAAAGCCTAAAGAGAAAGATTGAAAAAGACAGCTACGGCGCGCGATGAAATTAGAGAGGAAGAAACGGGGATAAAGAACAAGAGAGCGAGGGGATGGAGAAACAGAAGGAAAGAAACACGGCGCTTGGAGGGAATTAAAAAATCAGTCATACGCTTCTTGGAGCCGAACGCCGAACGCTGAGATTATGAAGGCAAAAGATTTGGATGGTAATGCAACTCGGGGAAATAAAGATCCAGAATGACATACTGCTCTGGTTGGGCAAACCTCTCCCCCAACAGACCCCTGTACTGGCAGGCAGGGGCAAGAGAGAGCAGCCCCAGCGAAGCCATCCTGTCTGCTGTAGAGTAACTACAATGAGGGAGAGATGAACACATGGTGGAAGTGAGGCAGGGGTGAAAATGAATGCAGTTCTAAATGAGTGAAAACACTGTATGTGTTATGAGGAAGGAAAACTCATGAATGTCTAAAATAATGATGGCGAACGAGGGAGTAGAGGGTATATGTGAAACAAACGCGAAAACAACGGAAGGGAAAACAGGAGGACTGAAAAATGGGGGGAAATATACATCACGCTTATATATATGACAGACGCATATCTATTTTCTCTCTTCTTGCTCGCTTAAAAACTTTAGTTCTCATCTGTGTTTTGTGTGGATTCCATCATGCTGTTTATGTGTTCTTCCACCAGGTTTTTAAAGCAAAGCCAAATTACTTAAGTTAAAACAAATTATACTATAGAAATACTAAATTCTAAAACCTAGGCACTGAATTATGTCATAAAAAGACTTTACATTTTAAATATACTTTTAATTATTCTTTCAATGCTAAATGAAGTAGTGTAATTAAAACATCACTATTTTACACAATATTTTGCATGTGCTACCTATTATGATTTTAAAGTATCACTCTATTAACTTGTAAACAACGTGTAAAAGTTGTAATGAAACGTAAGTAGCGCCATATTTTTTTTCTGTACAGATTATAAAAAATAGTCCTAATAAATGTAAATTAATCAGCTGATACAATGCATTGCGCACATACATGTTTTTACATTGTACTTATATTTAAAAAAATACCTGCATGTAATTAAATCTGTAATTAGTTTTGTAATTACATTTATAGTTACACTGTTGACCCATCCCTTACACCTTAACCCCCCTTAAACCTACCCATACCACCAAACCTGTCCCTAACCTTACGTGTATCCCACCTCAATAGCAGCAAGTGTTTTCAATACAGTATGAGCACAATAAGTACATTGTACTTATTTTTCGATGTAAGTACAAGAGTTTTTTTCAGGAAGATTGATGTATCTGACATTGTGACTAAACTTTACGAGGTCAAAATTGCATTCTTCTAAATATGTTCTTAAATCAAATCTATTACATGCATTACTAAAAAGGATAGGGCAAATTTTCATTTTATGTAGACCTTAATCAGTCAAACTGTTGAAATCTGTTTTGGGTGGAGTCATGTTTTTTCACATCGAGTTTCTGCCTACTTTGTGTTTTTTTAGGTAACCTTAAAAAATTCCTTCGTGTGAGTAAGTAAAAAATGTTACTTAAACTGACTACATCAAGCTGACAAATTGGGTTACGCTAACGAAAGTAAGTTTTATTCTGAATAATTATGGTCACGTTTATTTATCCACTGTGAAAATGAAACTGTGTCATAATTACCTTAAAGTGGCATTTTAATGTGATCTAACCCTTAAAAATTACCTGGTGTAACATAACAGTCAGTTTAATTCAGCCAAATTAAAACATTTTGAATAAAAGAGTTAATTTAGATGTTACCACTTAAGGCACAATTTCTTTTTTTAATTTTTAAAGCTCCTCTCTTGTCTTTGTTTCCAAGTAAAGTTTGAATGAATGTGGAGCTGACTATGAATGAAGGACTAAATGAATTATTTTCTATGTTTAGCGCTCTTCTAGAAAAAGCGCAGTTTTGGGACTCTCCTTAACCAACACCAATATGCCACAACCACCTGGACGACTTGACAGCAGCCAATCTGTGCCGTCTTGTTGTCTAGAGAAGGTTTTTTCCACTGCTTTCTGCAGTGTTCATGCCACATTTTTAGATATGTAATGCTCCGGAGTAGTTTAGTTTTAGTTTAGTTTGTCACAAACTAAAGCGGGCCAGCACATTGTTTTGTGACCGCTGACAGTGACAGCAAGTGGCACTTTGAAGATGACTACCTCCTGTTTAGAGTGAGCGGTTCGTGATTAATAAGAGGTGAGTTATTTGATCTGGAGTGGAGGGCACTGTGGCATCTTCACTGGAGTATGTCTATGCTTTACCCCTCTCCATTCTCACAGGAGAGGGCTGACAAGCTCCCCCAAAGGAGGGACATTTGACTCATCAGCATGGTGGAGCTATCCATTTCCTTCCACGCAGAGACACTTGAATCATCACCACCCTTTCCCCCCCTCTCCCAAAAAAACACCATTGCATTCGCTCTTTAATCTAGCAATTCAGATGTCTACGTGGAGCTTCTCTATCGTGTGAAATTCGATGTTCTACCAGCTGCCTTTTATTCTGCATTGATTAAAACAGCAAAAGAGGAGATGAAGTGTTTTATTCATTCTCTTCAAAACATCCTCATACCTGCATCATTGTTTCCAAAGGAAGCTTTTTTCAGATGATGAAAGCCCCTTTGACTCAAAGAAAAAAAAAGAGAAAAATATAAAAAAAAGCTCTCTCACTTTTGTACTTGCCAGCTGTACGTTTTAATGTGCTCCCAGAAGCATTTTCACTCCTCCCCGTTCTCTTGGCACACCATCTCCCTCTTGCCCCTTTCTCACACTCGCCGTCTATACGTCTTATCCTCCCCTCACCTACCTGTAGAAAGTTTGCGTTAGTTGCGCGGCACGGCTTCAAAGCATTGCTCTCAGCTTGCAGCTGCCAAGCTCCTCGTCCCCTGTTAGCAGGCATCCAGCTGTCAGGCGCAGAGAGGGGGAAAAGAGGGAGGAAATCTCTCACCAGCCATATGGTACCCGGCTCTGCCGCAGCCTCGCCGCTCCACGGGCAAATGGCAAACTCATAGATCTCATCAACACTCCTAATATCCAGCTTGGAGATGGAGAATATTAGCCTTTTCACCCTCCTCCATCCAGGCCCGACGCGGTCGAGGAGCGGGTTCCCGGTTAGCGCGAACCGCCGCTCTCTCTGCGCTGGCCGAAAGGGGAGAGTGCGTTTCTGGAAGGCATTTGAGAATGGATGCTTGCCATGCACTGTGACTTGATTTTTGATAGCTCGCGTCGCGGGTCTCGCGTAAAGCGCAGCTGAACGAAAATCCCCGAACAGGTTGTGGTGTTTGAAAAATGGTGCGAAAAGCAGACACATTAAAGATTCCGCGTGACCGACCCTCGAGAGTTAGGCTTCCGCGTTTGGTCTATTAGCAGGATGCTACGTCTACTCTCCTAATCCTAACAGGCCTGAGATATCAGGCTCCGCTGTCTCGCCGTAAGTGGCGCCTTATGGCAGCGCAAGCTGCGGCGAAGCACTGGAATTATGGGTACATTACCGCGTAAGGCTGAAAACACTGTCAAAAGCGGCACGGGTGAATCCCGCATCCTTATGCGTACACCGTTTCGGAGTTTAGCCTTGAGCAGAAGGTACATAGAGTAATTGGTGCTGGGAGAGAATGTGTTTGTGCATTTCACTTTTAATGGATATTAATTGACGGGGAAAGGAGGGGGGCGTCTTCTGCAGAAGAAAAGAGAAATGCAAGAAATGTGCGCTCGCGAATATTTCTTTATTTCGCTTATTTATTTTATTCCGCAACCCAACCTGAAGCGGTCGCCATTAGGAGTGAGAGCTGGGGAGATTAATATGGCGGTTGCAGCATTTTGGAGGGACGGTAACGTTAATGGTCCCACTGGGTTTTTAATGAGTGTTGTGCCCCAAACAAAATGAGCTAATTAGTGTTATCATCCATATATCAGGCCATACGCATACACACTGATCTACGCTCAAACACACACGCACACACACACACACACACACACAGAGCATCATGCTGCTCCTCCATCATAGGAGAATCTGATCAGGGCTTTGTTGTGCCCTAACATTACAGGGCACTTCAGTTCAAGAAATGACCCTGTCTTGAGAATCCTTCCCATTTTCTGCAATCACTTGCGATTGAGGTGTAGTTGACTCATGGAATTATATAGAATTTAGATATTATCTTTATTTACCTTCTGTTGTCCCGACTTTTGCTACACGGAACGACTCAAATTCACATTTAATGTTTTGACACTCTGATACATACAACCACAAACTGTAAAATTATAGCTCACACACTGGAAAATACGATCAGGTTTCCTTTTATGTCTCTCAGCGCAAACAGCCTAGATATATGATATTGTTCTTAAAGTGCCTTAAATGTCTGTAGGGATCAGTCCTAAAGCTGTTAAAAGAATACAGGAGTGATGAACACATCTGTGAACGGAGGGAAAAGAACACGAAAGAAAGTAGGAAGTGAAAGAAGGAAATAAAGAAAATGAATGAGTAAGAAAGGAAGGTAGAATGGAAGGATGAATGGGAAAACAATAAAGAAAGAAAACAAAAGGAAAGACCGGAAAAATAAATTGGAATCGGAAAAGAACTACACTCTTAAAAATAATGCCATAGAAGACCCTTTTTTTTGTCTAAATGGTTCCATAAAGAACCTTCAACATCTTTGTTCTTCAGATTATAAAAAAGGTAAGAAAGAGGTGGTTCCTTAAAGAACCTTTGACTGAATGGTTCCTCGTGGAACCAAAAATGGTTCTTCTATGGCATCGCTGTGAAGAACTTTTTAAAGCACCTTTATTTTTAAGAGTGTGAGGAAATAAGTAAGGGAGATGAAGAAAAACAGTGTCGGAAATAAAGAAAAAATATTAAGGGAAAAAGTAAGAAAAAGAGTGACAAGTTAAGGTAAAAAAGGAAGGGAAAACAATTAAGAATAGAGAAAATAGCAAGAAAAAGAAATAAAACAACTAGCAAGAAGGAAAGAAATATAAGAAGGAAAAACTACAAGGAAATGTAGGCGAGAAGGAGAAAGAGAAAATAGAAATAAAACGACTGAGGAAAGAAAAAAGAAAGAAAAGAAAAGAAAAATAAGCAAGGAAAAGAATGAGGAAGGAATAAAATAGACAAGAATAAGAAAAAAAGAACAGAAGGATGGAAGGAAGGAAGCAAATTGATAAAGATTGAATAAGAATGCAAGAAAAACAAGGAAGGAATAATTAAAAAGAATAAGGGAAAACATGAGAAAAAAGAAAAGAATAATAAGAAGTAGAATAAAATAGACAGAGAGAGAGGGAGGAAAGAAGAGAAAAAAGAAAAGATTATGGAAGAAAGGGAATACGAAAGAATCCATGAAAGAACAAGGAAATAAAAAAGAATAGGAAAGAGAGGGAAAGAATGTTTTGTTAGGACAGAATTGTTCTTAGCTCCAGCAGGCTGGTGTTTGTCATGTCATTTCCTCACATTTGAGCTCTCTTACTGACCTCCACTTTATTTCTCTGGCATTAAGCCTATTATAAAATCAATAAACAATTGCGCCTTTTTCCCCTTTAAATCTTTTTTCTCCTCTGTATATCCTCTGCAATAGGAGAGGAGAAACAGATATCAGACTCTTTTTTTTCCTCCTCATCCTCTCGCTCACAGCTGTGGCAGCAGCAGGTATTGGCGCTGTGACCTGTCTGTGAAAACACACTCAATTTAGTGCACAAGCGTCTTGATCTGTTGTGTCCTGTGTCATTATCCAGTTATGTCCAATCCTGCAGCGCTCCAGTGGCCTGAGGTTAACCCGAGACCCGCTCCTATGATAACCGCATTTAACCATCACGCTGCACGTCAGCGAATGTTGTCAGACTCTTTTTTTTAATCAAACATGCCTAAGCAATGTGTGTTTTAAGAGGCCTGTTTGTTTTTTTGCGATTGATCGGGAATCTGTTTTACACCACAGCGTATGCGCCTTCTTCTCTCCCTACTCCTACTCTGTAGATTAGCACCCTGAGGCAAAGTTATGGAGTGATCGAGGGCTTTTTAATTGTCACATTCTCAAAATGTAATAACCCTCCCGATAAAAATCAACAAACACTGAGTTTGACAGCTGATTCATACATTGTGCATCAAAAATAAAAGCCATTTACAGATTTTAATTCCCACTGTCAGTTTAAACTAAAGTGTCAAGCACAGCGGTAGGGATGACAATGTAAACCGCTTTCATTTCTTCAGCTTAAAAGAACTTTGAAATGAAAATGCCTGTAACAAGGCTACAGTCACATTGTTTTTCTCTCTTTTGCTTTTTTATTTTTTTTTCTCTTCCTTCCTCTACTTTTTTTTTTCTTAGGTCTCGTTCGAGTGCTGGTAATTATGGGTAATCATAAACAGCGGAGCTCCTGCTAATGAGCCTGTGTTGTATGTTGGGTTCATACAGAGCCCCCTCTTCACTGCAACCAGTGTGGGTAGAAGAAGCAGCTCTTTGTTCTGCGTGTGGTGGTCCTTTTTCTCTTTTTTTCCACCAATCTGAAACTGTGCCTTTACGTTATGATTCATTTTTTATCTTTTTATTGTTCGTCTCTTTCTTTACTGTATCATACATTAGATGGTTCCTTTTAGTTCCTCACTGGTCTTCACGTTTCCCTTGATAGAGGAGGTCATGAACTTGTACACTGTGTGGTTTTGCACGTTCATCTCTAAGCATTCGCAATTTTCTAACTTTGTAATCACAACAATCAAAACTAAAGTATCAGATATAAAGGTTTGGTCAAAATAACAATATTCGATTAACGTCCTTCATCTGAAGCAGTTTCTGGGCCAAAGCCGAACTGAGATGATTAAAACCACAATCCAGCACCTCTAACCCTATTTGCGTAGCCTGTGTCACCCTCTTCAGAACTCCTACTGTAAGTTTCAGCAAGAGAACGCTCTCGCTTTCTCACTCTTATTCTCTTTCCTTTCGTCTCTATCAGTCTCACTGCTGTTCCTGTATTTCCACTGGGAGAAACATTGACCTCATTTGTGAGGACAATAACCCCCTTGACTTTGGGGATTAAGACATGAAACCTTTGTGGATTAATTAGGTTTGGAGTTGAATTCATTTTGCTGCTCGGGAATACAAGAAGAAGGAGAGAGAGAACTAGAGAGATTAAAAAAGGGAGAAGAAAATAAAACTAGGCAAAGTGAAAGTTCAATTGTTCATACTACATAGGGAACTAGTTTTGCTTTTTTGTTATTTATTATTATTATTATTATTGGTTTGACCGAATGCAGCTTGCATTTGCTCGCAGGCTCCCACTGTCTCTGTAACGGCGCTTCACGCACAGCAAGCAAGAAGTGGCAGCATCGAGCATGCCACAGGATTCGCATTGTTTTAGTTGTCTTGGAAACAAAGCTTGGTGTTTGTTTGTGTAAGATCTACCCCAATTGCAATTTAGATGGTTAACACCTATTGTTTTTGTTAAGAACATATGTTATTTGAGTTTAACTTTCATGTGAAAAGAGCTGTTAGCACAGTTTGTTTACAAACTCGCAAACACTCTTAATTCACGGTAGAGGAACTAAAGAACAGTGCAAAACCTTACATCTGTGATTTTCCTGCTCTCTACCAAACACGAGGGAACACATGGGCATCATTAACCTCACACCTTCGCAATCATTTAGACTTGCTTTCGTGTTTACCAAGGTCGTCGGAATTTTACTTTTCATCATTTTTTATGATAGATCTTGTTTTTTTTCTTCTTTTCTTTTCTTATCAGATTTTTGCTGTCTGTTCTGCATTCTCTACAGTTAAACTGTGGGAATGATGACTGTACAGTTCAAAACTGATGCAATGTGATTTTAACCAGTTCAGCCAGTATATATTCTTTCATAATTTAATTATTTGTTCACCCATATATTTTTGAATTTTTTTTTTTCTTTTTTTTTTCTCCCACCCCGAGTGAAATATAAATACTAAAATACATTTATTCCATGCTAAGTATACTACAAATAGCGTACAACGTGGTTAAAGGCGCCCCCTAAGAAAAAAAAAGTGCTTTTTACGGTGCCCAAAGTGTATGATTGCAGAAAAATAAATTTGTTTGTATTTATGGAGCAACAGCTTTTGTGTGAAAATAAATCATATAAGTTGTTTATTTTGTTCAATCTCATAAATGTATGAGGTGGCAACGGGGGCGTTTACCCCATACACAGGGTAAAAGGCTCGCCAGCATGGGGTAACAGGCACACAGTATTGATACAAATGCTTTAGCTAAAATAATGTTTTTTTAAAGTTAGTACTTGTTCAGAACTATCACTTTAGCAAAGTTTGTACTATTTTCTGCTGATTTTGATAAATAAAATTATTATTATTTTTTGTTCAGTAAATATGCTGTCATTAAACTGTTAATATAAAACATATTTTAAAATACAGAAACAAAATCATTTTAAAAAGTAATGATTCTGAAAGCATTGAAGGAGATCCCATAATAATTTAACATAGTAACAACAAATGATATTTTATCATATGATATAATTAATAGCATGTTTTTAAATATTATGCTTTCATTCTAAACATGATGATTATCTCTAAGATGGACATCCAACATAATACATGATATTCACCATCTGAATCTAACAATATCATGTCAACAAATGGAAAAGTCAGCCTTATCATGTTAATTATTGTGTCTTTTAGCCCCAACAGCAGGGGTGCTTTTTACCCCAAATACCATACATATACATATTCTTTCGTTATTTAAAAACTGCTGTTTTAATTATCTTAAACAAAACTGAAAATCATTAAGAAGACCTTTGTCTCAAGATACATCGAATAATTTTAGCGATTCTAATTTGCTGCTTAAATCTACAACATTAAATATTAGATCAAGTAAGCACAGAATCGACTTTGCGCCGCTGCTTGCGATCGTGTCATGGATCAGACAATTTTGCACGTGCATGTTTAAAAGCGGATGTTTTGGAAAGTGCTACGCCACGTTTTTCTGCCATCTAGTGGTTAATAGGAACAAAAAATTTCAAAGGCTTCTTTTACCCCGGTGCGCCTTTAGCCCCATTCTACCCTACATTTACATATTATGTACTTAATAAAAATACCCTGCAATTGTACTTTTAGTATACTAAACTGGTATATGTAAAGTCTGCTAAATTGGAACAACTAATTTTGTACTTAATGCACTTTAATTGTCCGGAAGTAAGTCCAGCTATAGATATACTTAAGTATATTTAATTGCAATAGGTACACTTTAAATATTTTGCATTTGAAGACTGATATTATTTAAAGATCATACAGTCCTCATCAATAGTGACATTAAAACATATTTTAGGCTTAATAATAAGAAATGCGCATTGTGCACAAGTAGTACTCGAAATAAAGTTCAATTACAACTTTTTTTGTATCATAAGTCTCAATAGATATGTCAATAAATATGTTAATAGACTTGAACTATACTTTGTATAAAATATATGAATTTTAAATCTGTTACTTTTTTTACTACTGAGACATACTGTACATTGAAAGTCAATGGGGTTCAGTGTTCTGTTGGATTCGACTCTCATTGTATGGAGAAAAACAGTTTTTCTTTTGTGTTCCGCAGAACAAAGAAAGTCAAACAGGTTTGGAACGATACGAGGATGAGTAAACAATGGCAAAATTTTTAGGTGAACTATCTCTGCGAACAAGTTTCCTTTATGTTGTTATATTGCTAAAGGTGCTCGTATCAGTCTGCGTTTGGCTTCCATCACATGTCCCTTCATTTTCTCCAAAGCGCATAATATCCTTTTTACGATTCAGCAAACTTTTCCCTGGGGATTCTCACTCGAGACGTTATGGAAAAGATGTGATGTTGTGAACAGACTCTGGGCATTGTGACAGATTTGACATATTACAGATAACAAAATAAGAAAAACAATATCAGCTCGCGATTTAGTACCGCAGGCTTAGAGATTCATTCGACACCACATAGGCCTCTTGCGTGAAAAGTTGTTCCGCCGTTCCCCTCAGGACGCAGGTTTAGCGTCGGTTTTGCGTGCGGGGGCCTCGGCGCGCTCCCTCAGCGTGGCTAAACCGTGGCTGAGCCCTTGCGAGCCCCTCGCTGGGGACGGATCGCCCAAATGCCACCTCTCCTGGCTCAGGGTGCAGGTGAGGTGTAATCTTGCCACTGAAGCACTTCCTCTGCCAGAAACAGGTATTTCCTATAAGACACAGAGATGGGGATTCAGGAAAGAATGTCAAATCTGGTTTTCTCTCGGTTTGTCTTCATCTCTGCCTCTCTGATCCTCACATTTCATGGGTCTCGAGAAGACCAGTTTAGTCTATTGTGGTGCGGAACAAGAAGAAGAGGGGATGAAGAGGAGCAACTTGAACTTTAGAAAGAGAAAAAGTTTGGAGGACATTTCTGGATTATGTTCATGAGACACAAGCTGCTCGCAGTCTGAACATGGCACTATGTCAATGCATGTCTATTTCCATAAAGTTTATTTTTACACCCTGCAAGGCTCAGCACAGTAAGACACCAGCACCATCAACAACTAAATGGATGTAGGCAGGAATCTTAAGTCGACGCATCCCCATTCCAAATATTTCTGACAGCTAGCATTGTGAAAAGCCCGCTCTTCGGCGCTTGAGAGAGCACCGTCCCGACGTCAAATCTCGATCTCCTTCGCACGAGACACGATAATGAATCATCGCCGAAAGGTTGCCCAACGTTGCCTAAACGTAGCTAACAGTGTTGAAAAGTACGGCGTGCCGTTGGCGCTAACAGACAGGCTTTTCTTATCTCATGCTTACTGTAGCGGTAAGTTGAACATCTGATGGCTCTCTGTGATGCAGCGTGGCGGACAGGTGAGATGCGTGAGCGAGCGACACTTTGGAGACGCGTGTTCACACCATGTCACCGTTCTCCATCTGCAAGCCTTCAGAAAAATTTCCCTTTAGTGTGTCTCTGCCAAGCTCACACACTCGCAAGAGCTGCCGCACATTCTGCTTTCATTTATCAGCCACTGTTCACTAGTATTGTTTCTCACTTACATGGCGAGACAAATATCAGTGTTTAGTTAAGAATTCACTGTAGCAACATCAAACAGCCGTTATCTAACTTTGAATATTTGTCGGCTCCGTTCCAATAGCTCTTTTTTTAAGTATTTCATTTAATTGCAATTTCAAACGAAGCAATATGGAAATGTGAAATTAAATTGTAATGAATCCCGTTACGCTGATAGTTTCACAAGAGATCCTACGTTACAGTCTCGTCTACATCAGCTTTATGGCCAGTGCATCTGCCTCTCAGCCAGGTTCGCCCTCTCGCCAAAGATAAACCTTAAGGGCAGGTCGGTAAAAGCGATAGCATCACCATCAGACTTTCTCTACGAAGTATTATCTCTTTAAAAGCAGGACACACTTGGTGGGCTTTTGGAGGAGCTTTGCAGAAACAGACGGTCTCCCACTGCAGAGTGGGTTGAGGTCCAGGGAGCACCATGAGTTTTTTTGCGTCGTATCCCCATCTCTTTGGAAACCAGAAAGCGGTAGAGTGCCATCTTTCCCCCCTACAGAGCTTCCAGAGAATCTCGCCACAATCTTCCCCTCGAACACTTTGTTTGTCTAACCCCTTCGGTGTCCCTGACAGAAATAGCCCACAGAGTCCTCGTTTCTCCCGCCATACACACATATGCAATGTCTCTCGCTTTTTTCATGTATCTCATTCTGTTTATCTGGCCCTGACACAACCTTTCATGAAATGATCTCCTAATGATGAGTGAAAAAAGGTACGTTAATGAATGCACAGCTCTTTTGCAGTGCTGTGAATTCAGCACTTAGTCATTTTTCTCTTACAAGAGTAGTGGAGACTCAGGATGGTTGTAACACGTGGTGAGCTGTAAAACAGAACATGACCGCTGAGCAAATTCAATATTTCACTTCCTGGCTATAATTTGATTTGTGTAGATTAATGATTAAAGCCATTTAAGTTAAATGACTGAACCGGAAAGAAGATACTTTCCTGTTTAACGTTTTACAGTAACATTTTCTCCAAAAGTTTAAACTAAATGATTATTTTAAAAAAGTCTCTTTTTTTTTGTTAAAGAGATGCTTCAAAAAATGTAATGACTCCAAACCTGTATGACATTCTGGTCACACTTAATTTTAAGGTTCAGTTCTCGCTATTAGCAAACCATTAACTATGGTTTTTGCCTCAATAAACTCTTAATTTGCTGCTTGTTAATAGTTAGTAAGGTAGTTGTTAAGATCAGGTCGTGGGTAGGATTAGGGATGTGGATTATTAACATATTGGCTGTTTATTAGTACTTATAAAGCACATATTCGGCATGACCATATTCTACATCCCTAATCCTACACTCTTAAAAATAAAGGTGCTTTAATATGGTGCCATAGAAGAACCATATTTGGTTTCACAAAGAACCATTCCGTTAAAGGTTCTTTAAAGAACCATCTTTTTCTTACCTTTTTATAATCTGCTTTTACCACAAAAGAAACTTTCGTAAAACAGAAAGGTTCTTCAGATGTTAAAGGTTCTTTATGGAACCATTTAGACAAAAAGGTTCTTCCATGGCATCGTGAAGCACCTTTGTTTTTAAGAGTGTACCTAATACCTGAACTTAAAAACTACCTTACTATTAACTAGCAGCAAATTAGGAGTTTATTGAGGCAAAGGCCGTAGTTAATGGACCTTAAAATAAAGTGTGACCAAAAAAAAAAAAGAACATGCATACATTTCATTGTGTGGACAAAAAATTAACTAATAAATATCCAAAATGTATTATATTGTGTTTCGTAGAAGAAAATGTATTTGTAAGCAGCGTTTTTGTTTTAGGGTGATCTACCCCCCGTCCGTGAACATAGTTGTTACCATGAAGGGTAAATGGTATATGGGCATCATTGATGCAGTATTTGACCTGTCTGAGCTTCTTGACAGCCCTTTTTCAGTGGCATCACCTCTCTTGATCTCCACCCACACCGCACGCTCGCCTTTTAGGGATACATCCGGTTCTGTCACGGAATTTGTGTGCAAACACAGCCCTTCCTCACCCTCCACCCACCCCTTCCCCCTCACTTGTAAATTAAATCCACATAACAGAGATCGATGGCTGCCTCCTAATCGCGTTAGACGTATTGTTTTAAAATACCAGCGCTCAGCTGGTGAATCCTGGTGCTCTTCTGTTTGTCCCTGTTTAAGAGATCAGACCTCTTTAGCTCCCACCTTCCTCTAGCTCTCTCTCTCTGTCTCTCTCTTTCTCTCAACCCGTCTTTCTGGGCTCACCCCTTTCTCTCAATCTGTTTGTTTTCAAAGCCCAGGGAATTGGCCCAAATCCTAGGTATCACATATCTGACCATATTTCAAGCCGAAATTAAGCATGTTAAAACCCTTTTCCCTTTAAAGGTCAGACATTAGTGCTGGTAAAAATTGATCTGTGGGTTTTATGAATTTAGCCCCTGTGTTGGAGCCGCTTTTGTAATGGGAAGATTCAGTGGGGGAAGCTTAACACGGCATTGTTTTGCTTTGACAACGCAGCCACGAGAGCCTCTGCAGCTGTTCCCCCTGCTTACAATGGCAGATTAATTAACACAATCATGTGCTGCTGGCTTCAGCTCAACACGCAGGTCTGCTCTGGGACAGATAGGTAAATCCTATACATGCCTTTCCAGACAGAGCATATTCTTGATGGGCTTCGCTACTAGATATATATTTGCAATGTGACTGGTCAGCCCATCGAGGCGAGAAACGGCGGAAAAGAAGGACTACAAACGAGAAGGAGAGGCCTCGGCTAATTGAACCAAAGCAATGCTGGGAAGTGTTGTCTGTTTCAGAGCGGCACTTCCTCTGCCCCCCCTCCTCCCTCCGCCGTACACCAGCACAGCCCCCCCCCCCCTCGAGCTGCCAGGGCCATTAGCCGGGTTTCCTAATTAAGATTCCGCCGGCCGATCCGTCTCTCTTTCTTAGTTAGTTCCCTGACATTTTAAACTGTCTATTATTCCACCCGGCTTTCAGGTGCAATGCTGTGTAAATGGCAAGTCAAAAAATTATGTATCTCTCATACAGTTATCCATCAAGGACTATTAGAGGGAGCGGTCCGGGCGCTTAAATCATTACCGAATGCTGTGATCTTTCCCGATTGATCTTATCGCTCACATCCACTGTCATTCTGTTACCACACTTCATCCGTCCATTTCTCCCCCTCCCCTTCCTCCCTTTTCAGCACTCTCTCTCTCGCTGCACCACGCCCGTGTTTGCTTTTCAACATGACCACAGAGTGTCGATATCTCAACCTTGCACCCACTTCTCTGTTGATATGATGATCACTTAACAGTCAAGAGCAAAGGATGATGGGAAATAAGGGCGTCATCAGAGGCAGCGACGGCAGCAGCCGAGCAATTATGTTTCCTTCAGACCAAATGCTCTGCCATTAATGAAATCCCTTATCACCCTGGAGAGGAGCAGGATGCTGGGACAGGTGCGGGAGATGCGCGTCGCTCATTTATCTTGTTTCCCGGAATGAAGGGGAGAAGCGGAATACGGCAACAAGTGCGCGGCGAGTTCGAGCGCCGTAAATAATGCGCTTCTCGGTTACATATTTTAAACTTTGATTGGCAGCTCCGGCTAATTCTATTTTGAGGTGTGTAAATATAGGGCCTCATCAGAAAAAGCCTTGGCACGCAAGCTTTCAGTGTGTCTAAGATTTGTTTGCGAAGACCTGACTGTGAATGGGTGGGAGTTAGAGAGAGAGAGCGAGAGAGATGAGGGGATGTCAATCGAGTGTCTGACATCCCGCGGTGCCTGTGAGCTGCGGATAGCATTCGAAGCGCTTGCCCCAACAACAAGGTGTCTGGCCTTTACCAAAGCGAGGAGATCTGCGTTAGTGCCTTCGGAGCCGAGGTAGTCCGGGAGAGAGGGGGCCAGTGGATGGGGTGGCTCTAATGACGCTAATGCTGTGTGAGATTCTGGCTGCTGTTAAAGGAAGCAATCTGATTGGAAACAGTTCTGGGAGTCTGGGAGGTTGGCCCTGGCTCGTTTCATTTAATGACCCATTTCCTCAGCTCGTGCCACAAGCAGTTAACAAAAGTCAAGGTGCCCAGAGGTTCCCCTGCTGGGGGAGCACGCCAGACCCCGGCTGGAGGCGGGGTGGGGGGTGTTTTCAGGTCAGCAGAGCGAGTCTTTATGCTAGGAAACATCTTTGAGGTTCCGTGTCAACCTGATGTACGATGATTTATGGAAAGGTTAACCTCGTAGTTAACGCTTAAAACGCTTCCGTGCTAATAGCGGTAGCGGACCCGAGATGCCGCAGTGACTTTCGTGACCTTCTAGCGGAGTCGCCGCGGCCCCAGGAGCGAGTCCTAATGGAGCTAGTCAACTCTGAAAGCCAAACTTGAGCTCACTCACACATATCAAGCTAATGATCAATTATTAATATTCACAATCTCTAGCCCCAATGTCCCCATATGGGTGTAGACGACAAGCAATTATGTCATGCTTCTCGCTCTTCGGACCAAGCTATGTGAAGCTATTTATAAATATATAAAAGATAGATCTTATTACGCTGAGTTATTGCCCTCTTATTTCAGATGTACAGATTCAGATTAATTTGTAATTAGTCTTGAGATTTTGAGCCTCTGTAGATAAAGGATTCCAAAGTCTGTGCTTCATTCCAGAAACACGGATCTTTAAAAAAAAGAGAGAGAGAGGGGAAAAAAAGAAGCGAATGCTGGTAGCTGGACTAAAATAGCATAAGCCTAAATGATTGTGCGCTCAGACAAATACAGACACGTATGTCTGAATGCCCTGGCAACAGCGAGCTTGCCAGTAAATGAGTTTTGAAATAAACTGTTATTGTTTAGTTGTAAACATCGAATCCTTGTAATGGAATCTAGGGTCGTGCTTAAGTGACAGCGTGTTGGTGGTATTGTACAAACACAGTCTTTTAAAGATGCGAGTGCGGATGGGAAAAAAGGAGAAGGGAAGAAAAAAAGCTCAAGAACAGGGCAGCAAGGCATCTGAAGCCCTTCTCTCGGTAACATTGTGATTTAATTTTCAATATCCTGTCGTGCAGCACTTTTCGTCGGGCTTAGGTTCACATTAATTTGCTCCAAATGTCAGATATCTCTCCTCAGATAAAACAGACAGAGAAATAAAGACATAAGGCTCCATCTTTTCTGTGGCCCGTGCGATCGCCAGAATAGCTTTAGTCATATAAGAGGGGGAAGTCTATTAATAGTTGAGTCATCAGTGCAGCAGTGTTCTGAAATGGCAAATTGTTAGCTCCTCTATGGTGATTCTTGCTCTCTGTCAATGACCTTCGTAACAAATGAACATTTGGTCTGTGGAGGAGATGGGAGCAGGCTTTCTCACTGACATGTGCGAGGGGTGACGCACCGTCAACTGGAAGGACTGGAGTTGTAGAAAGAGTCAACAGTGAAAGGATGACGAAGAAGAGAGAAAGAAATAAGGCGTAAATAAAAAATAAGGCATACCGGATGATGTCAGAATTGTGTTAATGCTTTCTGCCTTTGTTAACATATGGCGTGTGAAGTGGGTTTTTTTTCTTCTTTTTATACAGTGAATTTCTTTTTCAAAGTTATTTCTTTTTACAGATATCCTAAATATCATTAAGGTTTCGTACCATGACATTTTACAACCTGAAGTAAACTCGTCATAAAAAGGTCAAATTATTATTTTAAGAGACTCGTTGACGTTGATACACAGTCAAAGGGTCTGCAATATAGTTTTCTTTTTTGCCCTGTGTATGTCTTGATTTGGCAGACAAAAGGTTATGTGACCCTGGACCACAAAACCAGTCTTGAGTATCACGGGTATATTTGTAACAATAGCCAAAAATACATTGTATGTGTCAAAATTATACATTTTTCTTTTATGCCAAAAAACATTAGGATATTAAGTAAAACTCATGTTCCATGAAGATATTTTATCAAAACTTTATTTTTAATTAGTACTATGCATTGCTAAGTGGTCCAGGGTCACATATTTAAATGATGATTTTTTTCCCTCTAAAAATAATAAGAAGAGTTTCTTTTCAAGCTTCTTTTTTTTTAATTAGGCCTTTATGTTCACTTAGATTTCAGTTTGTTAGTTTTTTTCAGAAATTATAAACACGCTCATTAAAGAAGGCGTGTATTCAAGTGATGCAGTTTTTTGAAAAAAAAAAAAAAAAAAAAAAGTTAGTGGGAGAAAAAAAAGTGAGCAGCACGTCATTGACCCTGTTAATATCAGTCCTGCTCCACAATCTGTGTTCCAACATTTCTCATCCCGCCTGGATGTTTGTAGATATTTTTTTTTTGTTCTAAAAATTACTCTATCAGACTTCATTCAGACATCTCACTCAGATTAATGTGGGTTAAATAAAAGATGTCCAATGCTATTTTTGATGGATGATATAACCTTGAGGGGGAGGGACAGTTTTAAAGCTTCTCTGCCCAGCTTTCAGCATCTTGAAATGTATTCCGATGGAGTTGCTCAGTCATGAGACTCTCCTGTGTTTAGGGCGGCATGATAAATCTTTTTATTTCATTTTCCAAGACACTGGACAAGTGCATATAAGAGTAAAACCGGGGATGTCCTTGACCGCGCAATTTATAGTCCATGTGGCTGAGGCGAAAAAGCCACGTTTTACAGTTCCTGTCAAGACGCAGGTTTTTGGTTAAGGCGATACGTGAGGATGGGAAGAGAGCCGTTAATGTTGTCCTGCATGTAATTCATCATCTTCGCATTATGGTGTCAGTCTTTGTGGATGTCTAGTTTGGTAATGTTGTTATTGATCAGACCATCCATATGGTAATTTCCCTAATATCTTCAAGTACATCAGTATTGTTTTAATTCTCATTAATGAAAGCGATAGAGGAATGGCTTTTCAAAGCGTATGGCTTTAGAGGGATGCTAATGGATTTAGAAGGTGCTGTAAAGGGATGTGTAAGTCAGCTTTATGATTGCCTGGTGTACTTGTTGTTGATTTGGTCGGGTGGAAAAATGAATAGGAAATCAATGTCAGGCGAGGAGGCTTTTTTTCCACCCTGAAAGAGTTTTAAAGGTACAGCGGCGTGCTTAAGTAATGCATGAAATGCTGTTTAGCTCCACAACAGTCTGTTTGTCTGTTTCTTTCTTTTTCTTTCTTTCTTTTTTTCTTTCTTTCTTTCTTTCTTTCTTCTTTCTTTCTCAATTTCAGTTGTTTTGTCATGTTTCTTGTTAATTTTTTATTCATTTTATTTACTCATTTTTTTCTCACTCTTTTTTCTATTTCTTTCTCTCTCAATTTCAGTTGTTTTGTCATGGTTTTTGTTTATTTTTTATTTATTTTATTTACTCATTTTTTATTATTTCTTTTTTCTATTTCTTTCTTTCTCAATTTCAGTTGTTTTGTCATGGTTTTTGTTTATTTATTATTTATCTTATTTACTAATTTTGTTGTTCTTTCTTTTTTCTATTTCTTTCTTTCTTTCTTTCTTTCTTTCTTTCTTTCTTTCTTTCTTTCTTTCTTTATTTCTCAGTTTAAGTTGTTTTGTCAGGTCTCTTGTTTATTTATTATTTATTTTTACTC
>JAHKKF010527063.1:0-26257 GCA_019740295.1 Labeo calbasu
ATATCTATAATCAAATGAAATTAGACTTCTAGAAGCAAAACTGAGAATGACGTTAGACTGATGATTTATTGGGATGCTAAAACAGATGTTGCTGTTGTTTTAGGGGCATGTTAATGCATTATATAAATATATCTGCCAGACAGTTTTATCTAAAGCAACACAAAGGTAAACGTATCAGTATGTGCTTCCTGGGAACTAAACCCATGACCTTGGTGTTGCTAGTTGAGCTACAGGAACATAATTTGGTCAAAATCACTTTGGAAAAAAAAAAGAAAAAACCCTAGGATATTCAAACTCATAACAGCATAGAGGCATGATACAAATGCTCTCTTAATGCATAAACAACTGTATATTTTCCACGTACCATCAGCGAATTCACGCCCTCGCTGCAAACGTACATTGTTAACACAAAGAGAAAGCTAATCTAAAACAATCTATCTAAAGAAACGAGGCTGAATGGGGCCGAGCGAAGGCAAAGTTTGAGGTTGAAACTCTTCCAGGCATATTTCCTCTGCCTGGCTGCAGAGGAGAGAGTATGCTAAGATAGAAAGTATTATTTTCCTAAATGGAAGGTGTCAGATGGTCACGCTGAGGTGATCGGCTGTTCGAGATCACTGCTTCCCATCTGCAATTTGTGACGTGTGAAAGATTCAGCCCAAATGTGCTCACAAACTGGAAATCCACAGCACTTTTTCTTATCGGTGCCAAGCAAGATAACCAGCTGCTTTACAGATCAGGGAACATATCATATTAATATCATGGAGTGTTGTGATATCATCTTGTTTGTAAAAATATTTTTGTTAACTAAGTGTGGTGGGACGGCAACCTCTGAAAGTGGCTTTTTTATTTATTTATTTGTTTATTTTTGTATTAAATCTCATTTTCGCACAAAGTATGTGAAAAGCTCTTGCATATTAGGTCACTGGCTGGAACAGGAATTATTTTGTTTAAATAAATGGAACGCTGCAAATTTATTTACTACAGCTTTTGCATTTCGTTATCTGTACTAGATAATAAAATGCTAAGCTAGTGTGGAATTACATGCGATATTACATGTCTTCATTGTTGAAATGCCCCTCTAAATATATTGCAATTGCAAAGGAAAGGTCAAAGGAACCCCGTTTGTGGCTTTAATGGTAACAAACAGTGAAGACATGATGAAAGCACGCATTAGATGACATCTACACCACTCATGATGGTAATAAATTAAAGCTAATCTTGTTAGCGTAGCACTGGGAGCAGTGCTTATGAGGTTTTGCATCACTGCAATTAACAAATTAACTATGTTCTTGTATTTAATGTTTTTTTTTTCTTCTGTATGCTGAGATCTTTAGCTTTTGAAATGTTATTATGTGAGCAGCTAAGCTGTTTTGCATCATATTTTAAAAGAATGTTAAATTATCAGAAAACGTCACAATTTACCTGCATGCAGACTTCACATACTGGACATAAAATACTATTAAGGTTTATGTAGATTTTTTTTTCTTTTTTTTTCAAAATACTAACCCTATGAAAATAGTGAATATTTCCTTAAAAAAAAACATTAACTAATTACAACACTTAATTATTCTCTATAGATTGTTCCCCACAAAAAATAATAAATACATAAATAAATAAAAAAATAAAATACTAATAATAAATAAGTAAAATAGAAAATGTAATAAAAAAATAAAAACACACACACATATTTATATATTTATTTTAAAATATAATTATATATTATAGATTTAATAATATACAAATGGTTTTGATAAAAAAGTACTACAGCTCTACAGAAAACAAATCCCCCCAAAAATATTATATATATATATATATATATATATAAAGTTAAAATAAATGTTTAATAGATAGAATAAGTTTAATAAAAAATATTATTAAATAAAATATAATATACAGATATAATAAAAATTCTCTATAGATTGTTTGACACAAAAAATAAAAAATAAATAAATTAAATAATAATAAATAAATAAAATAAAAAATGTAATTAAAAAAATTAAACACACACACACACAGACACACATATATATATATATATATATACACACACACACACACACACAAGACATACAAATATAATTATATATTATAGATTTAATAATATACAAATGGTTTTAATAAAAAAACAATACAGAACTACNTATAATAAAAATTATCTATAGATTGTTTGACACAAAAAATAAAAAATAAATAAATTAAATAATAATAAATAAATAAACTAAAAAATGTAATTAAAAAAATTAAACACACACACACACAGACACACATATATATATATACACACACACACACACACACACACACACACACACACAAGACATACAAATATAATTATATATTATAGATTTAATAATATACAAATGGTTTTAATAAAAAAACAATACAGAACTACAGCACTACAGAAAACAAATCCAAAATATTATATATTATTTAAGTTAAAATAGTAGTTTAATAGATAATACGTTTAAGTTTAATAAAAATAATAAAAATATTATTTAACATAATAAAAATAAAATGTACAAATATAATACCCAAAAAATATATTTTTTATCATTCTAGGCAGGGTTGTTATCATTAGCTAAAACTAAAACCATAAAAATCATTGAAATTGTTGAAATAAAATAAACATTTCAATAAATACATAAATAAATAAACTTGAACTTACTTCATTTTAGCTACTTGCCAAGGCAACATGTCATTTTTGTTTAAGTAAAAGACAACTTAAAAAAAACCTAAAATGTATAAAATATATTAAAAAAAACTTATTTTCTTTCATTTTTTATTTGCCATTTTTTATTCGTCATTTTAGTTTAGTATATGTAAGAAGTACTTAAATAACTAATAAAGAAATAAAGTTAACTGTTTAAAACAATATCAATAAAACACATAAAAAATTATTAAATGTAATAAAGTATAAACAGTTTAAATAAAAAAGACTACAGAACTACAGCACTACAGAAAACTAATGTTTAAAATATTTTTAAAAGAATAATATAAAAATCTAACATATAATGAAGTTAAAATGATATTGTTAATAAGTTAATACGTTAATGAATTTAATAAAAAATAAAATATTCTTTTATCTTTCTAGGCAAGGTTATCATTGTAAACTGAAACAAAAACTACAAAATAAATATATAAATACAAATCTTAAATTTATTTTATTTCAGCCTGTTGACAAGGCAACATGTCATTTTGTTTGTTGAAAAAAAAAACTAAACAACAACAAAACTAAAACATATACATATATATAAACATATATATAAACCTTCACAAAAATGAAAATAAGTTAGAAAAATAAAACGAAATTTTATTAAACCAAACAAATGATATATCAATGATACTAAAATATACTGTTTTTAGATTCTATCACAGATCATTGTATAACTCTTAATTTACAGTGTATATTCTGTAACTATCAGTGACAATATGAGATATGTGTATAATATGAGGAACATACTGAGACTGCGGCCCACAGGGGTGTTGATTAGGTGTGGAAGTTGGGCGCGTTGTGTCTCCATCACATATGGGGTTCTAATGGGCGACTTCCGGACCAGGTGGGCCTTGGTGTTTAGAGACCTGCAGACGATCACTCATGACAAACAAAACAGCAGAAGAACAGAGAGAGAGAGCGAGTGAGAGGGAGGTATCAGGGTACTGGTGTGTACCTTAGGGAGCAGCTGGGCAGCTAGGACAGAGGCATGATGGGATACTGGAGGAACACTGGCATGTGCGTGTTCGCACGTGTGTGTGTGTGTGTGTGTGCCACTAGCGGGTAGCCACCCTCAGGGTTGGCAGCGGCGAAGGAGCCGTGTGCGCTGGAGCGGCCGTGGACGCAGTGGCGCGATCACCTGGGGAAGGTAAAGCCAGCGGAGCAGAGCTGATGCTTATTTCTGGGGAGAACTGGGAGATTTTATTCGTTAAAGCGGCGCCCAAACACTCACAGCCTCAAAAAATATAGCTAAAAAATTAGAACAAAGAAAACCACAAGGGAATTGGAAGTATGAAAAGAATCAGATGGTAAATGATTAGAAGAGTATGTGAACATGATTTTAAGTGTGTGTTTTAGATATTATGATTTAGCACACTTAGGAGTGTTGTGATATAGAGGGTTTGCATTTACGTCACGATTTGGTCAGTTACTTGGATGTAAACAACAGCATGGATTGCACAGTTAATGTACTACTGAATATGTTCTGCTAATTTATGCTGTACCATGGAAAAAATGTGTGGAAGCTGCTAAATCATATAGAGAAGGACAAGGGTGCAATATTTTGACAAACTAAAGTTAATAGGTGGTAAAAATACATACGAGCAGTATTAATTAAGATAGCCTAATATTTTACCTACCTGACTGGAAATGATAAGAACAAACACGAATGTTGTCAAGATCCTTGCCCTGGAAATCCTGGTTCAGTTTGGCCAAACGCTATTTGTTTGTTCCTGTCAGTTTTTTGCACTTTTATCCTTGATTTGCTATAACTTTTGTCAGTCTATAATACTCCAAATGTTTTTCCCGGTCTGTCCGATTAGTACAGCCCAAAACATGATGATAGTTGACCATTTTCAGCAGCAATAATCAGCAAAATATGCAAATTTTATTTGGTTCAGTGCCGCCAATAGAGAATTTGCACTTACGTCACTATTTGGTCAGTTACCCTGACACGTGGCCATACTGGCAATATTCGGATGTAAACAATAGCATGGATTGCACGGTTAATGTACTACTGAATAGTTGTTCTGCTCATTTCTGCTGTCTAAACCAAGGGAAAAACGTGTGGAAGCTGCTAAATCATATAGAGAAGGATTTAGTAACTAGGAAAGGGCGCAATATTTTGACAAACTAAAGTAATAGGTGGTAAAGATACGTATAAGGAGTATTATTAAAGATATTTGCCTAATATTCCACCTACCTGACTGGAAATGATAAGAACAAACACGAATGTTGTAAAAAAAAATCTTGCCTTGGAAATCCCTGCTTAGTTTGGCCACAAATGCCTTTTGTTCCTCAGACAGTTTTTTGCACTCTTCTGCTTGATTTGTTATAACTTTGGGCAGTCTGTAGTATTCCAGATGTTTTTTTTCTGGTCTAAACGAATAGTACAGCCCAAAACATGACAATAATTGACCATTTACAGCAGCAATAATCAACAAAATATGCGAGTTTCATTCGGTTCAATGGCATTATTTACGTTCTGTGCCGCCAACTGATGAGGCATTGTGAAAACCGGTATTGAAGATAATCGTGATATTTAAATAATGAAATACTGTTATTTTATTAATTAGCGATATTGGCAACGTTTAAAAATGAATAGTACACATAGGATAACATGACACGTAAAAATCCAGCGCCGGCGCCATTTTGGCTCACTAAACTCTTACGTGTGATTTGTTTCGTTCATACTAGACACTGGAGGGCGCCATCACGCAAAAACTCGTAGGCTTAATGAAACAAAATGACCTTCCAGGAAATTCCTTATATGGACAAAGGCATAGATCGCTGTAGCTGAATAAAATACGGAAAGAAATGTATTGTATGACGAAACACGATGAGAATCAGTACGCTTACAAGAGTACATGGTTTATCTGCGTTCTTAAAGCAATATCAGGTACTTTCATATAGACAATGTGTATTTATATTACAGTGCTGATCGACAACGCCTTTAGCACTGTATAGAAAACAATAAAATAAGAATCAGTTCACACTTTTTTAAACACTCGATCGACGCTATAACGCAAGTTTGTAGTAAAAATAGTTATTTTCATAAGTTGTCTTTGACACTGTGATAAACTAAAAAAGAGCATTTTAGTCTCTACTGTTTAGTGTAATTGCTCCATGATAGCATTATAGTGAGATTTTTTCTTACACTTTTCTTATAATGTTTCAAAAGATTTCAAATAAATGTTTTTTTTTTATTTGTTTCCACAAAAATATAAAGCAGCACAACTGTTTTTAACGTTGATAGTAATCAGATTTTTTTCTTTAACAGTAAATCAGCATATTAGAATGCTTTCCTTAGAATCATGTGACACTGAAGACTGGAGTAATGATGCTGAAAATTCAGATTTGCATCACAGGAATAAATTACATTTGAAAACATATCAAAACAGAAAAGTTATATTAAATTGTAATAATATTTCACTTTTTTTTTACTGTATTTTTGAATACACATTATCCTTATACTGCCTTTATTATATCAAAAGTAGCATCATCTCATTCTTTCTCTAATCTTCCACCAACATTCAGTTCAAAACACAGACATTCGCAGACACGAAGTCTTTAATTTCTCTCCGCTCTTTTGTTCTGACGCCAGCGGTTCCCCCTTCGAAAATGTGCTTTGTGTCTAATATGGTCAGCGCCACACAATTACTCCCTCCAGTGAAAAGTGAAACAAACGCAGGGCATGCAGAGCATTTTGCATTATCTGCGCTCCTTGGATAGTCTAACAATAATAACTGTAAGACAACGTCAAGCCGAGGCTGCCAAGCTCAGCTAGCACGTATTAGAACTTTAGAAATGAAGTTTGGGGTGAAATGGAGTGGTAAAAACTGTCGGATTCAGGATTCAGGATGTATTTTTGCATTTTCAGATAATATTGATGCATATATATGTATATATAAATGTACAGAGCAGAGTTATAAGGGAAACCATAGGGTTTTTTTCCCCCTGTGCCTCCAAAATGTTGCTTTTGTGACATTCTCACCTGAATTAGGAGGATTTAAGCTGTAACCATGTTTTTGAATGATGCAAAGCACACACGTTTTAAAATTCAATATGTTTTAGTGTATTTATAATGTAAATGCCCAAGGACTGGAAAAAAATTACAAAAATATATTTTAATATATTAAATGTTATCATGTACATAACATTTATGATAATAAGGATATTAAAGTTATATTCAATATTTAATAAATGATATATATATGGATATTTTTATTGTCCAAGCTTTGTGAAAAATTACAAAAAATAATTTTTATTCTAATAAAATGTTAATAATAATTAACACTATATATATAATTTAACAAATGTAATTTATTTAACCAAAAATCTATTTATATTTATATTTTTTTATTTCAATTTTATTATTTATTTATTATTTATTTGATTGAATTAATATAATGAATATATTTTTAAATAACATTTTTAAACTAAAAATATTTTCAAAATATTTATTTCTACTTGTATGTAATATGGATATTTTTGTTGCCAAATCACAAAAATATATTTTATTTTAATAAAATATGTATTTATGTTAATAAATATTATATTACATAATATTATTAATGCTAAATATATATATATAAATATGTATTCATGTTATTATATATTATAATATATAATATTTTTATTATATTATATATATAGTAATATATATTTATGTGTATATATAATTATATTATTGTTAAATATATATATATATATATAATTTAACAAATGTATTTTATTAGTCAAAATCTATATATATTTATAATTAATCTATTTCTTAAATAACATTTTTAAAATTAATATTTTTCTTTAAAATACATATTTTATACAAATATTTTCAAAATAATTTTTACATAATATAATGGTATATAATATGGATACTTTTGTTGCCCAAGCACTGTGAGAAATTACAAATACATATATTTTATTTTAATAAAATATGTATTTATGTTAATAAATATTATATAATATATATTGTGTACACACACACAAATATATATATGTATTATATATAAACAATTTAACAAAATATTTTATTTAACAAAAATCTATCTATCTATATTTCGATCTATATGTAGTTATTGTATATTTTTAATATAATTTTTTAAATACCATTTTTAAAATGAATATTTTAAAATTAAAATAAATATTTTATACAGATATTTTCAAAATATTAAAAAATATATATATATATATATAACATTAGATGTATACATGACTTTTTTTTTTTTTTTTTTTTTACAGTTATTTCATAATAAAATGACAAATTCATTTTATTATTCACAAAATGCTAACATCATTGTCAAACAACTTGCGGGTGAAAAAAAATGTTGGCAATATTTAAATTTAAACCCAAAAGTTTAGCTTTGAGTAAACACCAATATATATATATATATACCACAAGAATGAGTGACATTTTGGTTGCACGCAATAAAAGTCACAAGAGCGAAGTTTAATTATGAGACTACTTCTGTGTCAACAACGTACCTTCATGTATCCGTCCAATCAAAATCTGTCTCACCGCACACATTACGTATAAGCGTCACATTGTTAATGACATCTGTAATGAGAAAACACAGATATAACTCTACATCCACAATCACGCCAGGCCCAGCGCTCAGCATCATCCCTCCGCAGTACGCGTTTGTTGTCACGGTGCAAGTATTAATAAAGAGATTTTGTCAAACGTAACTCGTGTTTAATTGCCGTCAGGGCGGTTTGACTGAATCCGTCCTTCAGCATCTGCATTGCTGAGCTTCTCTCCCCCTCTTTTTCTTCATCTCCGTCTCATATCTTTCCCCCTACTGCACCCATCGAATTGGCACCAAACCCTTCAAGATGTCCCCAGCAGGCTCTTGCTTCGCTGGCCGCGTAGTAGACTGTGTGGTTTCCTTTAAACAGCTGTAATTTGTATTTCCAATCACTGTGCTGATTTCTGCTCATTATATTGCTGTTTCACACCGGTAAGTGAGCAAAAGTTTGGATTGATTGACTCTAATTAACTAAAAAACGTTCCGAGCCAGGGGTTTATTACCATGCTAGCTAGCCACAAATGTCAGAGACTTTCACAAATTATTATCCTGTTAAGATGAATGTGTGGGGAGGCAGGGAAGTGTGGAGACAAAGAGAACATATATTATTTTCATGACGAATTTGTTTATCGCTCTGCTTTTTTTTCCCTCTTTTTTTCACATTTTCAGGTGTCTTATTTTCCAATTAAATACACACAGACTCAGCATCTGTACACATTTCAAGGGTTGTCATCGCCTTGTGTTGCAGCGTGAAGCCTGCAGGAGCACATGTATGTATGTCTTGTAATTATGATCTCTTTGTTATCGGAATATTACAAGTCAAGCTTTAATCGTGCATTCAATCTGATTTAACTTAAAAACGGTATTGCGGTATTTGTTTTTACCGCTTTTCCGAACTTTCTCAATGTATTAAACATTAGCTGACTTCAATTCCAGTCACAACGCCTATATAACCCTTGAATCCGTCTTGCGAAAGCTAGTAAAGTGAGTGTACAATACAGCATCTGTGTATGCGTATGTGTAATAGAGTCGTCTGACGGTTGCTAACCCACTGTAAGGTTTGATGCATGTTTCTGTTGAAATTAATGGCAGTGGTGTTTCCTGGCCTGGTGTCATTTATTTCAGAGGATTGATTGGAGGCTGGAAGAGCAGACAAATGTGTTTGGGAAGTGTTCTAATTTAAAATATGGCTGCCTGACCTGGAAGAGAAAGCAATAAGACAATCCATCCTTCAAAAACATGACCCGGGCGTCCGAGGTGCCAACAAAGTTTAGCGCGCAAGCAGAATGCATGCGTTGAAGCGCAACAGTACAAAAAGTACAAATATATTCTTAATGCGCAGTCGTGTTTTGCTGTATGCTATACCTGAATTTCACATGGCTGCTCGACCGAAGATTAGACTAGACGGAAGCAAAAATCAGCATGTGATACAGAGCAAAAAACAGTGTTTCATTAGTGAAGACAAATTAAAAATGCAATCTGTTTGAGTGGCCCAAATGGCTTTTTAATAACATTAAAATGCAACATATTATTTAAAAAAGCATAAAACAATAATAAATCTACTATTATTGTTATATTATTATTATTATTATTAAAAAAAGAATAATACTACAAGTAAAAATGTACTTATTAAACATTTTTTTATCTGACAATTTAATGTTTGTTTTTAAATGAGTTTCAAATGTATTAATATTATGTAGTTAACTTGTAAATAAATTATATCTTTTAACATTGGCATTTTTATCAGACTGTTTAACAATTGTCAAACAATAATATAATTTAAAAAATAATAATATAACTATTAATTAATTATTTATATAAAAATAAAAATAATATAATTTTATATATAATATAATATAAATAAAAAAAAAATTCAACAGAAGAAAGAAATTTGTACAGGTTTGGACTTGACGATAGGGTTGTCAAATAATTAATCACAATTAATCGCATCCAAAATAAAATTTTGCATTTACATATTTTATTATATTTCATTCTGTGTGTGTACTGTGTATCAGAGTTTCAAATATATTATTATTTTGTAGTAATTAATAAATTATTAACTTTTAAATAAATTATTTATTTTATAATTGCCATTTTTATGCCATGTTTAACAACTGTTGTCATATATATATATATGTATATATATGTATATATATATATATATATATACATATTTATATATATGTATGTATATGAGTTTTTTTCAACAGAAGAAATTTTTTCAGGTTTGTTTGAACAAAGGTAGGGCTATCAAATGATTAATCATGATTAATCGCATCCAAAATAAAATTTTGCATTTATATATTATTTGTGTGTGTGTGTACTTGTGTGTGTACACTTATATATAAATAATAAATAAATAATTATTTATTTATTATTTATATATAAATACATACACACACGCATACACAATATTTATTTATTAAAGATGTTTATATAAAATATGTTAATATATATATATATATAAGTTAAATGTATAAATATTTAAAAATATATAACTGCATGTGTGTGTATTCATATATATATATATATATATATATACAATAAATGAACAGAATAACATTACTGTAACTGTTGTAATCACAATAAATAAATCTATAAATAAAGTTCATTAGCCTAATTGTAGTCTGTTTACAGTTGCTAATCAAAATATTAATCAAAGTTCTTTCAATAAATGAATGATTGGTGCATTAAAGGGATAGTTTAGGATAATAGGCTAATAACTCCAATTGCATTCGTCTGAAAGAATGAAGTCATATACACCTTGGATGCTTGGAGGGTGAGTAAATAATGGGTTAATTTTCATTTTTGGGTGAACTATCCCTTTAATATAAACTCCAACTGGTGTGTGTTCACAGGTGGACTCATATACTGGCTCATTCAAAGCCATAGCTATTCATTGTATAATATCCTCTTTTGCCACTTTTGTACTGTGTCTAGACAGTTAGTGTTCGTGCTAGTTAGTTAGTGCTGTTCTGCTGATCACAGGAAGTATGAGTCCAGCTGCTGCCCACTATTATCCACTGCAAATGCAGAAGAGCGGGAAACACATCCACTCTTTGGCAGTCTCAAAGGTGCCAAAGGATCTCTTTCACTGAGTTTCAAGAGAAATAGTATGTCTCTCAGTCATCCATTAAGTTCTTTGTCTGTATTCTCTGTTGAAAAAAAGTTTTACTGCTGTCATGGGAGTATGTATGCTTCTGGGCCCATTCATTCATGTCAAATGAATCTGTAACGCTTTGCGGGAATATATGTCATTTCCACATCTACATAATCTCCCAAAAATGTCACAGGTGTACACACCTGAAAATATTTTATTGCTTTTTAATTCTTAAATGCACTGTAGGGGTTCTTAAATTGCTATAAGAGTTCCTGATTGGTTCATTTTTTGTTCTAATTGGAACATTTGCTCATTTTTAAAAGTTAATAAGGTTTAGAATGTTGAATGTGTTCCACTGCTATGACTTAGATAGATAAAAAAAAAACAGTAACACTGTTCTTATTTGTTAACATGAGTTAGGGTTATTATCGTTAACCAAAACTAAAGCCATAAAAACATTTTCATTACAAGAAATTAAATATTAACTAGGGCTGCAAAACGATTAATCACGAATAATCGCATTCAAAATAAAAATTTGTTTATATACTATACGTGTGTGTACTGTGTATATTTACTATGTGTATACAAATACACACATACATGTATATGTTTAAAAAATATATACATGTAGGTATTTATATATACATAATAAATATACACAGTACACACACGTGTCCACGAAAGCAGTCATAAGGGTCAGTTGTTTTTATTTATACATCATTATACATCAAAATCTGCAAAAAATCTAAATATTGAGAAAAATCACCTTTAAAGTTGTTCAAATGAAGTTCTTAGCAATGCATATTACTAATTAACAATTACGTTTTGATATATTTACAGTAGGACATTTACAAAATATCTTCATAGAACATGATCTTAATATCCCAATGATTTTTGGCATAAAAGAAAAATTGATCATTTTGACCAATACAATGTGTTTTTGGCTACTGCTACAAATATACTAAATGGTTTGGTTTTGGCCTTGGAAAACTAGATGAAAAAAAGTGTATTTTTTTATATTTTATAATTTTATTTTATATAGTTAATGACGATTACTCATTTTGGAGCCCTAATATTAACTGAAATATAAAATAAAATTATAAAATATAAAAAATACACTTATTTTATTTTATCTATGTTTCTAAGGCCATTACTCAGTTTCTCATTTTTTTTGTTAAAATGCTAAACTAACAAAAATTACACATATTAAAAAAAAAAAAAAATGACAAAGAACACAATAAAATTACTAAAACGTTAAACTCGCATTCAAATCGCATTCAAAATGAAACACTAATTAATAATTAATTAAAACGAAATAGTTAAACTGATTAGAGTATATCAGTGATACTAAAATGACACTGATTAGCGCATTATATTTTTACAGCGTTTATGAATCTTTGTTAATGTTTTTAAAATGCATATGTTGAAATGAACATTAATTGGATTAATAAATGCATGTATTGCTCATGGTTAGTCTAGTGTTAACTAGTGACAGCAAATAACCCAACAATCTAACAGATAATCCCAGTTACACCAAATATTCCCAAAATATTCCTGTCACTTTCTGATGCCTTTGCTTGACTACGATATTTTCGGCCAATTGTAACTGGCATTTCATTAATAATTTAGTTCTCTGACATCTCACCAGAGGAGGCACGACGAGACACGAGGGTAAAAGAAATAAATGACTAAAAAAAGTTAAAAGGCGCATATACCAAAACATCAAAATGAGAAGTCATTTTTGTAAATGAAACCTATTTGTCGATAGAGCACATCAGTCTTGTGAAGCGGGGTAAATTAGAAGGCTTGCGTTTCCGTGGGGTTGTGCAGAATGCCAGTGGGTAGCGTTCACACAACATCCCTCTGTGCATACTATTTACCCCTGGATTGCTTCAGGCTAATGTCTCAATAATTTTCCCTCTTTTTTTTTTTTTTTTCTCTTCGCAGGTCCTTCCCACAAAGGACTTGACTAATGATCCATGGACAAAATGAAGCATTCAAATTTATTCATTAATCATTCATCTCCAGCTCATTGAAAATGCTAAACTTCCACAAAATTAAGATTGAATATTGAAAAGTGATTGAGGGAGACAGCTCTCTGAGGAGACAGGAAAAGAGAGGATAAACAAGCAAGAAAGGAGGAAAAAAATGACAAAGGACGCCGAGCGGGAGGCGGTCGAGACCAACCCCAGCCTGGTTAGGGTTACGCAGGTATACTATCCGCTAGTTAAGGTCAGAGGGGTTTAAGTAGGTGTAATTAGATCCAAGAATCTAGAGAAGCGTAGAATTTCTGTCAACACAGCCCCCTAATTATTCTCTTTTCCAATTAATGGTGACATAGATTAATTATCTGATGAGGCAAAGCCAATTGCAATCATTCACCCCGCTAAAATTAGATCATTCCTGACAGTAGCATGAAAGTCACCTGCTTCATTGTTATGGATTGGGCCGTGAGCGTCGGACAGGGGAGAGAGTGAAGCATGCTGGGGGTTTAAGTAAGTTGTCTGGCGCAGGTGAGCGTCCAATTACTCCGCTATCTGAACTGTAGGCATCTTCCTGCTCCATCCGTCGGCATCTGCGACGGGTCTGTTTGCTTGCTGCGGGACATGGCTGCTAGTTGAGTCATCTGTCAGCCGGAGCAGGAACTCAGAGAGGCGCTGGATTGCGTTTGACAACTCCTCCTGTTTAAATAGGCAAGCAAATGGAATCAATGAGTGCTGGCTAATTCACTACAAAAACCTGTAGTGGAGCCCGAGCCCGCAAAAAAAATCGACGTTGACGTTGATTTGTGACCCTGGATCGCACAGGTATATTTAATAGCAATAGCCAATAATACATTGCGTGTGTCAAAATGATCAATTTTCCTTTTTTGTGCCAAAAATCATTAGGATATTAAGTAAAGATCATGTTCTGTGAAGATATTTAGTACATTTCCTACCGTAAATATATCAAAACATAATTTTTGATTAGTAATATGCATTGCTAAAAACTTCATTTGGACAACTTTAAAGGTGATTTTCTCAATATTTTGATTTTTTGCACCATCAGATTACAGATTTTCAAATATTGTCCTATCTTAACAAACCATACAACAATAGAAAGCTTATTTATTCATTTTGAGATTTCAAAAAAAAATGACCCTTATGACTGGTTTTGTGGTTCAGGGTCACATTTGGGATGCACTAAATTGATCAAAATTGGATAAAGACGTTTATAATGTTTCAAAGAAATGCTATTTTATTTGAAAAACTATTCAACATTGATAATAATGTTTCTTGAGCACCAAACCAGCATATTAGACTGACTTTTTTTTACTTATAAATTGCTAGTAAAATTCACTATTAATTACAAACCCTGTTGAAAAAAAAAACACATGCTGGTTAGGTATGTTTTGAAACATGGCAGCTGGTTTGGGCTGGTGGACCAGGGTCACATTTATTTGCTGAAAAAAAACACACAGTAAAAACAGTCATATTTTGAAATATTTTTAGAATTTAAAATAACTTTTTGTCTATTGCAATATATTTTAAACTGTAATTTATTCATTTCATCATTACTCTAGACTTCAATGTCACATGATCCTTCTGAAATCATTCTGCACTGTAAAAGTTATTTTTCAGACTTGTAAATATAACACTACTGGAGTAAGTTTTACAAGAGAATGCAAATTATAAGCTGGTTATGAGCTGGTTTAAGATGGTCATGTGATAGTCCTAAGCAACTAGCTCCTGCTCAGGACCAGCTCATGACCAACTAAGGACCAGCTTAAACCAGCTGCCGTGCTTCAAAACATACCTAACCAACATATGCTGTTTTTTTTAATAGGGAGGAAAGGCAAGCAAACTTGAATTAAACAATTTTAAAGTTTAAAGGCTAAAATTGCATTTTCTTGTACAACTTACTCCAGTAGTGTTATATTTACAACTCTGAAAAATTATTTTTATAGTGTAGAATGATTTCTAGAGGATCGTGTGGCACTGAACACTAGAGTAACAATGCTGAAAATTCAGCTTTGCATCATAGGAATAAATTATATTTTAAAATATATTGCAATAGACAAAAAGTTTTTTCAAATTGTAAACATATTTCAAAATTTTACAGCTTTTACTGTATTTTTGATCAAATAAATGTGACCCTTGATCACAAAACCAGTCAATTATTTTACAATTGAGACATCATCTGAAAGCTGAATAAGCTTTTAATGTATGTATTTGTTAGGATAGGACAATATTTGGCTGAGATACAACTATTTGAAAATCTAAATTCTGATGATGCAAAAAATTTGGAGAAAATTACCTTTAAAGTTGGCCAAACTTTCTTGGCAATGTATATTACTAATCAAAAATTAAGTTTTGATATATTTACAAAATATCTTCATGGAACATGATCTTTACTTAATCCTAATGATTTTTGGCATAAAATAAAAATTGATAATTATGACCCATATAATGTATTTTTTTTTTTGCTACTTAAGACTGGTTTTGTGGTCGAGGGTCACAAAAGTCTTGGTGAGACTTCTTTCAAAAACATAAAAAAAAAAGTAATGACTCCAAACTTTTGAAAAGTATCGTATATAATGTCCCACTAAAATATAATATCAAAAAATAAAATATGTTAGCCTACATTTTGTTTTGTCCAAATACACAGATGCTTCTGAATGATTGTAACTGGAGAAAATTTGTAAATCAGTTTTACTAGTATTAAAACTGTAAAGATTAAGTAAAGTACAGACTAGTATTTTACTAGTCAAACTTTGTTCTGTTTCCTGAATCGCACTGACATTCGAAATAAAAGTATTTCATAAAACGTGAGATTGAGAAAGACAAAACAAAGGAATGAGTGCCACACTCCTGGTGAACCGCGCGCATGGGTTCAGTGCATGCCTGCTTTAAAAAACCTCAGCAACCAGTTTTTCTATTAAACTGCCTTGCACTGTCAACCAGCTTGGGAACTGAGCTGGCCTAGCCATGCAGAAATTTTCTGACTAACAATTATATCAGAAACAAGATCTTGGATTACGGTCCCCCGAGACCAGCGCAGTGGGCGTTCGCTCCAATTATTACTGGCCATTCACAACTCTCCACCCTGCTCTCTGTTGTTAGCAATTGTCAATTATGCTATCCCTGGTGTAAACTTGCATAACCCGGAACTGAGTGCCCAATCTTGCAGCGGTGTTTCGAGATGACAGGCTTGCACGCTTTCTCTATTTCATTTTACTCTTCCCCCCGTCTCTATACTTCAGTAGAGCTGCTTGGAAGCAGTCATTTGGTCCTCAGGAAGACACAGGGACAAATCAGTGGAACTAGTTTTGCAATCCGCAACCTTTAGGTTCCTCATGAATAGACGGGTGGACAACTTTTGCTAGTCGTAGCTTAGGAGAAAAAATGTCCGGACAGAATCAGCATAGCTAGAAATTCTTTGCACACGAGACAAAGAAATATTTTTGATGGTTTAGGATGGTTAAAAGGCATACAAATATGATTAACTGGTAGAAATTTGTCAGCCGGTAGAGATTTTGGACTATTATTTCTAAGAGGCGTGCACATGTGAGGAGTATTGAACTGAATTATATTTGCTGCTTTGTAGGCCTTGAATGGTTAAATACACACAATTGTATTTGTCAAAATGTCTGTCTTTGCAAGAATCCTCGTAAACCCAGTAATTTAGGTCTTAGGTGAAAGCAAACAGCTGAGAAAGAAAACACATGTACTGCAACAGTATATTGGACCCAGGCGGCTCTTAAAGTGACAGCAGTCTAATACTCCTGATGTTTGTCATTCATGTTAATAAAACAACAACACAGAGAAAATTTTACGTAAAGTTTACATACACTTGATTCTTAATACTTTGTTGTTACCTGAATGATCCACAGCTGTGTTTTTTTGTTTAGTGATAGTTGTTCATGAGTCCCTTGTTTGTCTTGAATAGTTAAACTGCCTGCTGTTCGTCAGAAAAATCCTTTGGGCCCTACAAGTTCTTTGGGTTTTCAGCATTTTTGTGTTTTTGAACCCTTTCCAACAATGACTGTATGATTTTGAGATCCATCTTTTCAAACTGAGGACAACTGAGGGACTCATATGCAACTATTACAGAAGGTTCAAACGCTCACTGATGCTCCAGAAGGAAACACGATGCATTAAGAGCCGGAGGGTGAAAACTTTTTGAATTTGAAGTTCAGGGTAAATTTTATTTTGTCTTCTGGGGGAAGAATCTTCTGTAACATCTGAAGGGCAGTACTAAATGAAAAAAAAAAAGATATTTAGGCAAAATAAGAAAAATGTACGCATCTTCATTCTGTTCAAAAGTTTTCACCCCATCTCTTAATGCATTGCGTTTCTTTTTGAAGCATCAGTTTGCTTTGAACCTTCTGTAATAGTTGCATATGAGTCCCTTCATTGTGAAAAGTTAAGGGTTCAAATACACAAAAATGCTTAAAAACTAAAGAATGTATGGGACCTAAAGGGTTTTTCTGAACAACAGCAGGCAGTTTACCTGTTCACGACAAACAAGGAACTCATGAACAACTATTAGTAAATAAAACAAAACAAAAAAAGCTGTGAATCATTCAGGTAGCAACACAGTATTAGGAATCAGGGTTGTTTTTATAAATTCAACCATTATTTTCACTTGTGGACTATATGTAAATGCCTTTCACGTGAAATATCTTATTCAGGACAGTACTAAATAAAAAAAATATCATGCATTTTGTATGATCCCTCTTATTTTGGTAAAATGACTAACATTTTGCAGATTTTGCAAACTTTTGACTTCAACTATATATATAGTTACCGTGAAATAAAAAATACTCATATTATGATATAAGATTTTAGTCATATCGCCCTATGATAGCTATTGAGATATTATGCGTGAGAGTTATTTTCTTCCATGAGGCCAAGAGGACCTCTTGTCACAGGGCCCGGGACAACATTCCCGGATGTCCCCCTGACAACAGACATGAATATATTAGTGACTTGAAATGTTATTGAAAGCTTGTCACATAATGGAAACATGAAAGCTTATATAAGCAGGAAATAGCTGTCTGATTACCAAGATGGCTGCCAAAAACATTGTATGAGATGGAGACAGAGATGTTACTTTGGACAATTTAGTTGTCTCTTACAACTTTTCTCTTTATTAATCCCTTCCTTTGTTGAGATACTTTTTAGACTTCTGTCATTTAGTCAAATCGCATAACTTATTGGCTCATTATGTCATGACGGGGCCCCTGACCCTGTTTGTCTTGTCTCCACAACCCCCATGTCCCATATGCCAATGGCTGTCTGGGCATTGTATTGCAATACAAAGACAATAGCAAGTTGTGACAAACTAGACTTTCTAGTATAACATGTTTATTTATTCCCAATCCTTTAACATCTAAGGTTAGCGACTACACGACTCCTGTAGTTTTGGCGGTGCTTTATTGCTATGCCTTGCTATGCTCTAATTTTACAATGTAAAGTCTCCTCTACACAATGCAAGTCTGTGTCTGGGGGAGGAGATCAACGCAGAGCTGTGACAAAGTTTAGAGTAAGGCTGCTCCTTTTGTCCTTCACACTCGGAGGAGCTTGAAGAACTCCTCGTCTTTATGCTCCATTCACCAGCCTGACTTCCAGAGCTGGCCTCCCCTGACTGAGCCACAAACACACCGCCGCTCACCTCATTATAAGCGCGCATAGCACACCTTCCACTGAGACCAAATGCCTTTTGTGTTAGAGCATCCAAACACTGCACTTGCATTATCCTGGTGTACAAAATCACGTTAAATACAATGCTAATTCGAATCATTATTTAAATATAATTTTAATGACCGTGCATTCATTAGACACTTGCACTATTTTTTGATTATCTACGTTGTAGAAATGCGGGGTAGGCGGACACTAGTCTTGCTGTTTTTTTCAGCACCTTATGCCATGAATGCCACAAGTGAATGGCCCATTCATACAGACTAAAGTTTTTTTGTGATCTGACACTTTATGAGTGCAATTTTATATCTTAAAGGAATAGAAAATTGACTGTGCATGCATTAGACACCTGCACTATTTTTTTGATGGCCTACATTATATAAATGTGAGGAAGACGGACACTAGTCTCGCTGTTTTTTCAGCACCTTACGCCATGAATGCCACATTTTTAAGACGTCACAAGTGAACGGACCATTCATACAGACTGAGGGTTTTTTTTTTTGTTATTTGACATTTTATGAGTGCAATGTTATATTTTAAAGGGATATAAAAATTGACCGTGCATGCATTAGACACTTGCACTATTTTTTCATGGTCTATGTTGTATAAATGGTAGTCAGATGCTAGTCTTGCTGTTTTTTCAGCACCTTACGCCATGAACAGCATATTTTTAAAATGTCATACAGTAAGTGAATGGCCGATTTATACAGACAAAATATTTTTTTTGTGATTTGACACTTTATGATTGCAATTTTATATCTTAAATGGATTTAAAATTGACCGTGTATGCATTGGACACTTGCAAAATGTTTGTTGATGGCCTACATTATATAAATGTGTGGTAGACAGATTTTAGTCTTGCTGATTTTTTTCAGCACCTTACGCCGTGAACGTCACATTTTTAAGATGTCATAAGTAAATGGCTCATTCATACAGACTGTTTTTTTATTGTGATTTGACATGTTATGAGTGCAGTTAATATCTTAAAGGGATAAAATTGACCGTGCATGCATTAGACACTTTTTTTTATGGTCTACATTGTATAAACCTGGTAGGCGGACGCTAATCTTGCTGTTTTTTTTAGCATCTTACACCATGAACGCGTAAGACGTCACAAGTGAATGCCCCATTCATACAGACTAAATTTTTTTGTGTGATTTGACACTTTATGAGTGCAATTTTATATCTTAAAAGGATATAAATTGACAGTGCATACATTAGACACCACTTGCACTATTTGTTTGATAGCCTACATTATAGAAATGTATGGTAGATTGATTTTAGTCTCGCTGTTTTTTTCAGCACCTTACGCCATGAACACCATGTTTTTACACCATGAGCACTTTTTTTGATGGCCTACAATATATAAATGTGTGGTAGACGGATGCTAGTCTCACTGTTTTTTCAGCACCTTACGCCATGAACACCACATTTTTAAGACGTCATAAGTGAATGGCCCATTCATACAGACTAAATATTTTGTGTGATTTGACACTTTGAGTGCAATTTTATATCTTAAAGGAATAGAAAATTTTACCGCGCATGCATTAGACACTTGCATTTTTTTTTTGATGGCCTTTACTATTATATAAATGTGTGGTAGACAGATTTTATTCTCGCTGTTTTTTCAGCACCTTACGCCATTAACACCACATTTTTAAGACATCATCATCAACTGAATGGCCCATTCATACAGACTAAATATTTTTGTGATTTGACACATTATGAGTGCAATCTTAAAGTAATATAAAAATTGACAGTGTATGCATTAGACACTTGCACTATTTTTTGATTGTCTACACTGTATAAATGTGTGGTAGACAGATGCTAGTCTTACTGATTTTCAGCACCTTACGCCATAAACGCCATATTTTTAGGAAGTGAATGGCTAATTCATACAGACAAAATGTTTTTTTTGTGATTTGACAATTTATGAGTGCAATTTAATATTTTAAAGGGATAGTTCACCCAAAAATGAAAATTCTGTCATTAATTACACACCCTCATGACTCGTAAGACCTTCGTTCATCTTCAGAACACAAATTATGATATTTTTGGTATGTTTGATTGTCGTAGCTTCATAAAATTAAGGTTGAACCACTGATGTCACATGGACTATTTTAATAATGTCCTTTCAATCCTTCTGGGCCTTGAACGTGGTAGTTGCATTGCTGTCTACGCAGGGTCAGAAAGCTTTTGGAGTTCATCAAAAATATCTTAATTTGTGTTCCGAAGATGGACAAAAGTCTTACAGGTTTGGAAAAACATGACAGAGTTTTCATTTTTGGGTGCAACAAACCCATATGACACATTTTCAATGTTTTTTGAAAATGTTCACACTGTTTTCTCTCTCATACGATGAAAGTAGACAGTGACCATCTGCTGTCAAGTTGCACAAAAGACCATAAAATCATCATTAAAGTAGTCTATGTGTGCAGTATTTCATGGAATAGCTTTGTATGAGTCACAGGCGAAAATGTAAGTCATTATTCACTGAAAAGTGCACTTGACAGCCTTGGTCACCATTCACTTTCATTGCATGGCAATGCACAAAAATCTCCTTTTATATTTCATGGAAAAAGTGGGTAAATAATGACCAAATTTTTATTTGGGGGTGAAATATTCCTTAAAGGTTAACCGTCTTAACCTCAACAACCATTAACCCGAGTGGGACCCATTGTAGTGCAATACTTACAAATAGTGTTGTGTGTGTGTGTGTGTGTTTGTGGGGGTACTAAAGAGCCCATACCTGGAGGGCTTTCATTTTCTGGTTGTTCTGGTTGGAGAGGGTCTGGAAGCGGGCCAGCTCTGCCTGGCTGTAGACGCTGCGGTGTTTGAAGTATTTTAGCATGGCTTTGTGCATCCTCTTCTGCAACAAAGAAAGCTGGGGAAGAAAGAAAGAGGGAGAGAGAGAGAGAGAAAGAGAGGGGGAATTGGTAAGGCAGGAGAGGAAATTAATGGCAGTGTTCAAGAAGAATGATGGAGGGGAATAGAGAAAGCAGTCAATAGCCCATTCTGCAGTACACGGGGCTGACAGGAATTTCACAGTCTCTTGCTCTCCCTGCCCACTCATGTGCACTGGGCGGAAACCAGTCACATCTGGCTGCCAGGATGGGGGGTTAATTTTCTCTAAATGCTTCAGCGGTTTTGTTCTAGCTCAGGCAAACTCGGTGACTGCAAAGCTGATGAGTAAAATATTTCGACTTCACTCACTTTAACTTTATACCAATCCCCTCCAGACATATTTTACACATACACAAAAAGTCATGAACCCCCTGCCGCAACGAGAAATTATTCCGAGTATACTGGAAAAAAAGAAAAAAAAAATGAGAGAGAGAGAGAGAGAGAGAGAGAGAGAGAGTGTGTGTGTGTGTTTGTGAGAGAGAGAGATTAGAGAAGAAAGAAAGAAAGAAAGCATGCTGCTCTCTTTATTATTTGTGCAGTTTTCCAGAAAAAAAGGGGGTTTCAATTCGGAGGGATGTCGTCCCTTGTTTCGCCCCATCTCTTCTCTCTTCCTTTAAGCTTATCATTGCTTGGCAATGTGTTCTTCGGAGCATGAAAAAACTAAAGCGAATTAGCTCAGCCTTTAACTGAACGAGTACAAAAAAATGTCCTTTATGGAGCTGTGTCAAAACCTGTACTATCCTATTAATGCTACAAGTAACAATAGTTACAGTATACTGTAGAAAGATATACTGTAGAAAGATATCGTCATAAAAAACAAGCGATGCGAAATGCTATCCTCACCCGTGCTTTCTCTTCAGTATCTGTGCTCGTATAACAACCCCGACTTGGCATGTCTGAGATGTATACAATGCAATTTCTGTTAGGCCTTCAGGGTTACCTTTTGTTTACAAGCACTGAAGTGATTCTGGAAGTTTAGGTAGGCCTGTGGGTTGTGCATTTAACCACTGCAAGGGGGCGCTCTAGCTCTCTCATTCAGACTAAACTGGCAAAATGCCACTGATAACCTGTATTGTATAGAAAAGTGATAAGGATAAAGTCGCAGCGTCCACTACAGCAGTTATACTAGATAAACAGTCAAATGATACACGTGCAAAACAAAGAAGCTTGTCAGCATAACCAAAGGACGTTATATAAATCCACATAAATAATTAAACACCATCTGTCACTAGCACACTAATGCACATATTCAGATGCATTTTGCCCTATTTTAGATGCACACTGCCCTATTTACTTCCCACTTTTAATTATATATATATATATATATATATATATATATATATGAAGAGTTCAGATGCAAAAGCCTCTAAATCCATCTGACGTCTTTAAAAAATGCATTTTTATCAGGCTTCAGAGTATAGGTTTCTATGCAAGTACTGGTACTTCTGATTGGGCTGAGGCTGGGATTTTAGTGAATTTGAAGTAAAAGTATTTGATGGACGTATACTATGTGTCAGGAGCATTCACTCAGCATTATTATCTCATTTTTGCCCGATGTGGCTTTTAGCTGGTTTTGCATCTGAACTCTTCATATATATACTATTTTTGCCACATAATTAAAAGTGGGAATGTCAATAAGTATTATTATATATTTTTTTTATAATTCTAATTCATATAAATGACATATTGAACTAATCAGATTAGTTTTCACTAATATATAGCCGCATAAACAATGCTTTGAAACACCTGTTTCTCTCAATAAATTTGACCCTGGACCACAAAACCGGCCATAAGGGTCAATTTTTGGAAACTGAGATTTGAATAAACATCTGAAAGCTGAATAAATAAGCTTTCCATTGACGTATGATTTGTTTGGATAGGACAATATTTGAAAATCTGGAATCTGAGGGTGCCAAAAAATCAAAATATTGAGAAAGTCGTCTTTAAAGTTGTCCAAATGAACTTCTTAATGCATATTACTAATCAAAAATTAAGTTTTTAAATATTTACAGAAGTATATTTACAAAATATCTTTATGGAACATGATCTTTACTTATAATCCTAATGATTTTTGGCGTAATTTTGACCCATACAATGTATTTTTGGATATTGCTACAAATATACCCTTGCAACTTAAGCCTGGATTTGTGGTCCAGGGTCAGATTCATACATATGGAGCAGGTGTTTTAATATACATTCTATTCAAACTATTCATAATACACACCTATACATACTCGCCATAGCATGGAAAACCTTTCAAAAAATAGTAAGCCGGCATAAGAACCCATATTAAATTGAACGCAGCTCGGCCTACTTGTCCATACAGATACGTATGGAACTTTATGAAGAGCTTGTCGTAAACGCTAAGAGATGCGACTACATCCGCTCTGAAGGAGAGAAAGCCGTACCAGTCTGAAAATAAACAACAAACTGTAAAAAGGCTGAATACTGAGTAAAAGAAAATCAGGCTTTGATCATGAGCGTGGAGAATCCCGTCCACAGGATTTGCCTTTTGCATGCATTTCTCACTTGATAACATTCATGTAGTTAGATGAGGAGTTGTACGAGTATTAGTCTTTTGGGGAACAAACAATGTGTCTTGCTCTTCAGTAGAGTTTTACCATCAGCACTAGAATAACAAATCATATTAAAATGATCTACAGCTAAAAAAAAATGTTATGTACTTAAAATGACAGATTATGTCTAGATCAGTATAACTAGTAATAATCTCCAGCGACAACAATGCTGCTATAACAATAGCGATATGCGGAATAATGTCACAAAGACACAAAGCTTTAAAGCTGAAGTGTAATTTTTTTTTGTTTAAATACTTTTTCTGAACTCAGCTTAATATGCAGACAACTGCAAGTAAGCCATTTATAGGTTGATTGTATAGTATGTCGAATTAGTGTTTTGAACAAATCTTTTAAGTGAACAAATCATTCCGAAGAATAAAATCCTCATCAGTGAACTGAACGAACAAAGCATCTCATTCATAAATGAATGTAAGGAGCTTGGACAACAAAAAGATTAAGCTATATATATATTAAAAATTAAATTATGGATCTGCTTAATCATAATTAGTGGATAAAATGCTAAAACAATAATTTTAGAGTCTCTTAATAGATTTGTCAAAAGCTTTGAAATTGTGTTTTAGTCTTTGGTGACTGTTGTTTAATGAATCAGTTCAGTCAATAATTCATTGAGTCATTTATAACAAAAAGACATTCACTTTATTGGCACCTACAACAAATGTAGCCTACAAAATGAATGGAAAAGATTTGTTCATTTACTGATTTGCTATCAGTGAATGAACAAATCTTTTTGATGTGATTAATCAAAAAATCACTACCCACCTAAAAAATCATTTGGCCCAAATTTAAGATTTATGTATCTGAATTGCACATAAAATAATAATAATAAAAAAATCCCTCACTGTGTAGTTTATTAACTAATTGTATTGATTTCATTTTATTTAAATCATATAATCATATTTCCAAAATTTGTTTTTATTCAAATTCTGAAACTATCGATTTTTCTTTTATGCCAAATATTAAGGATATTAAGACCATGTTCCATGAAGATATTTTATAGATTTCCCACCGTAAATATATCAAAACTTAATTTTTAAACAGCAACAGACAACTTTAAAGGTGATTTTTTTTCAGTATTTTATTTTTATGGTTCCTCAGATTCCAGATTTTCAAATAGTTGTATCTCTGCCAAATATTGTCCTATCCTAACAAACCATAAATCAATGGCAAACTTACTGTTTCAGCTTTCATTTGTATACATTTTGTATACATAATTTTTAAAAAGGGTCCAGGGTCACATATAAGATTGAAACACATTGGATTCATTCATGCTAAATATATAAACGTGGTTATTGTTTATTTAAAACACACTATTACAGGAATCTTACCCGTTCCTTACCTGTTCCATTCGTGTATACCTGACAGGGTATTGTTCACCCAAAAATGAAAATTCTGTTATTAATTATTCACCCTCATGTTGTTCCAAACACGAAAAAAGACTTTCGTTCATCTTCGGAACACAAATTAATGGTGGCATGCACACCAAAACCGAATTTAATTATTCACATGAGATACAAAGTCAATGCACAGATGCAAATAGACGTGAATTTGCACCAGGCGATGAAAACAGATGCAAATTTGCACCGGGCGAAGCGAGTAGACGTGTATTCGCAACCGGTCATACAAACAGATGCAAATTCGCGTCGGCGATGCAAATTGACATGAATTCGCACCGGACGACGCAAATAGATGAGAATTCGTGCTGGGCAATGCGAATAGATGTGTTTTCGCACCAGGTG